>BPTQ01000005.1:40525104-40629447 GCA_019973895.1 Chrysanthemum seticuspe
GGTACAACTTTCTATATATCTAATCTTCTTATAAAAACAACAAAATAGCCTAAAATATAAAAACATAAAACAAAAACTTTTAAATAAATGTTTTCTACAAAACCAACAAACTGTCCAAAAATTCTGACAAAATTCTCCAGTAGGTTAAGGAGAACTCAGTTTGTGGAGTATGGTTAAGCCACCTGGTTGAGTAATTTGGATCGCCCTCCGTTCCGAAACCACTCGTCTAGACGGTTAACCATAAGTCATGGGTGTTTCATATTAAGTTGCCATGGGACAAGGTGCACCAGGAACTACTTTACTATCGCATCTAGCTACACGAAACTAAAGCTCACGACTTGACTCAACGTGCTCTAACGTTACCGTGAGACTAACAGCGTCATGTAGCCCTAAGACAGTTTATGCATTGGTATCAGAAACTCAACACAAGAGTAGGTTTACTGAATTCGTGTTGTGCGCCTGTACCGATGTATAAGACGAAGTCAACTACTGTCGCTACATGTTAGGACGAAGAAACTAACGGTTCTGTGGTCAAATAGTGGCTCTTTAACATCTCGAGGACTTCATGAAAAGGAACTCAGATTCGTAGGACGCACTAGTCGCAGACTTTTTCGCTAATCAAGTTTTGGTCTTAGGAAGCCTATGGTCTAGGGGTTCAATTACCAAGGGAACTATATAGCCTCCTAAGAAAATCGGAGTCTCTCCACCCAAAATCAACCAGCGCTGACTATTGCCCTCGTATCTATTTGCCGTTTCTGTTATAGTCCAGACGATCGACAATCTATGTACTCTCTGGGTTACTATGAAGCCATAAACCATCCCAGTTGGTTAAAGGGTACATTTAGTCGTAGATTAAAGAACCATACATCTGGTATCCGAAGGATTCTGGTTTTGAACTAATCGCTTTTTCAGACGCTGATCACGCAGGATGCTTAGACTCAAGGAAAAGTACTTCAGGAGCTCTACAATTTCTCGGTGATAAACTGGTGTCTTGGCAATCAAAGAAGCAGGATTGTACATCGCTGTCATCAACTGAAGCAGAATATGTAGCCATGTCCGCGTGTTGTGCTTAAGTCATTTGGATGAGAACACAACTCAAAGACTATGGTTACGTATTTGACAGAATCCCGATGTACTGCGACAATCAGAGTGCCATTGCAATCTCGTGCAACTCAGTTCAGCACTCGAAATCAAAGCACATCGATCTACGCTATCATTTCATCAAGGACCACGTGGAACAGGGTACCGTTGAATTATACTTTGTGGGTACTGAATACCAATTGGCAGATCTGCTCACCAAAGCCTTGCCTCCCGCTAGGTTTAATGAGTTGGTCCACCGAATTGGTATGAGGTGTTTGACTCAAGAGGAATTGGATGACCTCTTAAAACAGTCTTAAAAACCTGTCAAACAACCAAAACATCTTTTGTAAATAAATTTTCAAAAACAAAATACAAAAATATAAAATCCGATAAAACAACAAAAATATTCTTCTAATCTATATATCTTTCAACATGGCAAGTACATTTCTTCCGTCAACACTTCAATCTTTCAAAATTCAGTATTTTTCCGATCAAGTGTTGAGGGGGAGAAAATTAACTCTTAACTGTTTTCAAACATCTGTGTACTTGCATGTTATCATATCTCGGTTGATTCTTTTACAAATGGTGGTACATTTCCTGGTTCTAAGACACTCCTCGGACGTTAATTAATAACCTTTCATTATTTTCTCAAGTCAAGAGGGAGTGTCGTCAAATTTTTTTCCAAAAATCTTCATTTGGTAACAAAAAATGGAAGTTAAAATGCTTTGGATGAAAATGGAAAAGGTGGAGGGACCAAAACTGTCAAAATAGTAAAGTCTATTTTAATAAAACTCTCCACCTAACTCTTATCCATCACATTTAATACACCAAACCTAACAAGATCCTACGCATATAATTCGTTCATCATATCCGTGAATTTGATCATCATTCTGTAAGTAGATTAATGTTTCTAACGTGCTTTCAAACATGGGTCTTGAATTTTAAATGATTCCAACGGTCAAATCTATGGATATGAGTGATTTTGTGTTCTTCGCTTATGCGTAAGAACACTTGATCATGTGTTTGATGTTTTTGGCTCAAATGTTAATGTCAAAATGCTCTAAAAACATCCTTGATATGTTTTCTATCACCAAAACAAACCCAGAAACACGATTTGATGAATATTGCGAATTAGGGTTTATGTGTCAAATTGGGCATTTTCGAATGTGATGTGTCTTGGTTAAAAAGATTGTTGTTTTATGCTCTTGCGTTGTTAAATTGATGATTTCCAAAGTCTATAGCCACCCAGAAACACGAATTGATCATCAATTCGAAACTAGGGTTTAAAGCTCATAAACTTTGGGTATTTTTGATTCTCAACAAATTAAGTGTTACAACTTGGCTTACATACTCACAACATATCTTTGAACTACCAGAAAAAGTTTAGTGCATAATCTATGGCTAGAATCAATACGCGTAGATTTAGGGTTTAGACTACGCGTATGCAATTCTACGCATAACTGTGTAACATATGTTCTTGCCATGATCTGTTGTTAAAATGTATTTATGTGTTAATAATGATGATTTGATGGACTTATTTCAGGCTTTGCTACGCTTAACACTCAGAATCAAGGTCATTAGACTCTCTACGCTTAAGGATCACCTTACGCGTAGCTTGTTATGCGTAAGATTAGTCTTACACGTAGCTTCTACGCATAAGGTTCTACAATGGACTACGCGTATCCTGTGAAGGATATGCGTAAACAGTGACCTCTACGCATAAGTTCAACTCTTACGAGTAGCCTTACGCGTAAGGTTAATATATGCCTACGCATAAGCTCTACGCATAATGTCTCTTTTTCCTACGCGTAACATTTCTTACGCGTAAGATAGGATTCTACGCGTCAGTCTACGCCTAAGCACATATCATACCTGTCTACGCATAACTTTGCCAAAGCTACGCTTAACCCTGGATTGACCTTCATGATGAATTGTTACTTGTACAAACTTGTAAATAAACTAATCATATCATCACGAATCCAAAAATGTCACTAATAAACTTAAATCGTCTGATATGTTGTGAACAATAAGTGATAAAATAAACTTTAAAACTTAAAGTTAACTAACTCACGAAACATTTCACGATATCAATGAACTACTGAACATACAAGTGACTTAGGACTCGTAACAATCATTATCACTATACATTCAATAACTAGACAATAAGACCTTCTGTTGACTAACATTATGTCTCTCGATATGTTGGTTCTTTTGGCTAATGTTATTTCAGATCACGACATGGCTGAAAAAATGAATGTGGATGCACCTGAAGTTCTCTCCATTGCTGATATCTATCCTCATGGCTATCCAATGAAGATAGGAAAGAATAACCTCCGTGTTGACTTTGACACCCTCACTTGCTCTGAATCTTCATGTCTTATTGCTATTGATATTCTGAGGACTCATCCGTATCAGAACATGCTTACACACTCTGCAACTGTTCCTGAGATCTACATCCAACAGTTCTGGAACACTATGGAAAGGGTCAAAGGACAAACTGCTGTGACGGTGACTCTGAATCACAAACAAGTCACCATTACACCTGCAGACTTAAGGGCTGTTCTCCTAATTCCTGAAGTCGATCCAACCAAACTTTATGCCTCACCTGCTGAAGAGCTCACTCTCCAATTCTTAATCGATATAGGTTATGACGAGGCTACAGGAGTAATCAACAAGCACTCTCACGTAGAGCTTAAGAGTATTCCTCAACCCTGGAGAACTCTCTACATGATCATCACCAAGTCTGTTTCTGGTCGTGACAGCGGCTATGAGCACCCCAAGCTCATGGAACTGCAAATATTATGGGCATTGGTCAACAAGAAACACATCGCTATCGAAGCTCTGATTTGGGATGACATGATGTCATTTCTCAACAAACTTGGCTCAAAGATTCCCTACATCAGATATACCAAATTGTTGATCCAGAGAGCACTTGGACTTCATCCTGACATTCCCAAGAGGCTCAATGACCCCGACAATCACGACATGTTGACGGAACCTATTCTATCTGTACGAATCAAGGAAACGTCTACAAAGAAACAAGGTGCTGTGCTCCCAGATTTTCTTCTAACTGAAGATGTCAGAAAGCTCGAAACGTACAAAAGATATCTGGAAGCAGTCAAACAAGGCAAAGTTGGTCATCTCGACGAAAAATCTTCTGGTACACCTGTAAGGAGAACCAGAAAAGGAAGTGCTGGAAGTGTCACAAGTACAGATAGTCAAAGGAATGTTCCAAAGAAGAAACCCATTCCAAAGAAGAAACCCACCCCTAAGAAGAAAGTTCCTTCTCTGGAAGCCACTCCGATCCTTTCACTTGAACCGCAAAGACAGCTCAGGGACGAGGATTCTGAGGCTACTGACACAGATGAAGAGATCACATTCTCTGAAACTGCAAAGGATGAAAATCCCTCAGTACCAAAACCTCCAAGTCCTCAAACTATTAAAGGAAAAGAGAAGACTACTGCACTTGTACCTCAGGATGAAAGCTCTGAAGATGAAGAAGAGCAATTGGATCATGCATACAGGAAGAAGTTTCATAAAGTCAGACACCTTCACAAGGCCGAAGAATTTGCTAAAGATCAAATGGGTGGCCCTGGAGGATCAAGTGGAGCTGCCCACTCTAAACCATCTCCTGATGCGGTTAATCAACCCGATAAGGGAGCTGGTGCCACCACTCTTCTGCAACTACAACAGCCTGTGGAGGACACTATTGTGTATGATTTTGAGAAACAGGAAACTGAGAAAGAAAAGTCTAAGGATGACGAGGATGATTATACAAAGTTTCTTCTAGACAGTCCAACACACTCAAAGGAGAAAACCTCAGAAACTCCTAAGGACATGAAGTCTCCTCATGTCTCCTCATCATCGGATTCTTTGTCTCACTCATCACAACCACCATCAACAAAGTCAACCAGATCATCATCTAAATCAGTGAAGAAACCACCAAAGTCTTGGATCTCTCAGTCTCATAAAAGGATTGTAAAAGCTGTCCAACAAATCAGAAAGAAGGACATAACTTATAGAAAAATGAATTGGTTTGCTGACCAAATTCAGTCCTTAAATGATGAGATAGACAAGATGGAAAAAGAAAGGGAATTTATTCAGACGTTCATGAAGAGTCATCGAAAAGAGGAACTGAACGAAATGATCGAAGGTTACACTAACAAGTACCTTCAGGATATCGTTCCTAAAGTCCAAATGGAACTGGAGAAGACAGCAAGAGATCATACTCACAAGTTTCTTCTCGACACTGTCCCCAGTGTGACAAAAGAAGTATTTTCCAGACAACTCACCCCTAACATCGTAGCATTGGTTAAACATACAATGGCAAAAGAAGCTGATCTCTCTGAATCTGAGTTAATCGCTAAACTTGTGATGCAAATGTCAAAGCGATCTGGAACGTTTACTTCGGATGAAGCTAAATTTTTCGAAATCCTACTTGACTATCAACTCAGATCATCATGCAAGGAGTCAGCCGATCAATCCAAACGACCAAGAGATGACGATGATAAGGATAAGGACTCTGCACCTAAACGTCAGAAGCAGTCTGGTAAATCTACTTCTATGCCACCTCCTCTACCTCGGACTTCTTCTCAACATAAGTCTCCACCACCTCGGTCTTCTACTGATAAACCTCGGGACGATTCCGAGTTACCACCCCTGACTCATACAACTGGTGACTACTTTGAGTATACGGGTGGTGACGATGAAGAGGTCCTTGAGCCCCGACAACAACCCACCTCACCCAAACAAGTGCAGAAACCAGTATCATCATCAAAGCCTTCCAAAAAGAAGAAGCAGACGACTCAGCCTGGAGTCGTATCATGGCTAGATGACGATAAAACCGAAGAGTTTGAATGGTTCTCCACACTTGTCAATCAAACTCCCTACCCTGATGCAGGCCAAGAATTGATAGATGGTTCAACATTGGAGCATGCAAAACTGTTGCAAGAAAAGTTCCATGTGAAGAAAATGACGAAATCTGAATTGAAGCGAATCAAGAATGAAGCTTTTCAACTATGGAAAGACAGCTCTGAAAGCGCCCTCGAGGTCGAATATCATCTTGAGAACATCGCTCGAGCTATGTCTAACAACATGGATTGGCTCAATCCGGAAACAAACATTGACTTCACACAAAGGGACAACCCTCCATACTACACCGACTGGACCAAACCTCTACCGACCATTGGCCAAGCAGACGAACCAAGGATTCCCTTCCGATATTTCTTCAACAAAGACCTGGAATTTCTTCTCCATGGTGGCGATGGTTCGAGAAAATACACTACATCATTGACTCTTCCATTCCCAGCGGCCATTTACTCTAACTGCATAGCTATCGAGGAACGTGCAACTCACTTGTTTTCTGACAACGTGCAAGCATACGACCAAGATGCATTGTATGGGATTCATCATTGGCCTGAACGCCGAAGAATCTACTACAGAAGCTGCCTGGTTCAGAAGTCTCAACATGAAGTGTATAGCTCGAAGGACATCGTGGCCATCAAACACATTGATCTCAAGTCTAAGTGGGACTACACATTCTTAAAGAATATCATAGTCAAACGACAAGACGAACAGGACTATGGATTCTCTGAAGCTGACTTTGAGAACTTGTCCCTCAACGACATCGAAGACATGTATCTTGCCAAAGTACAGGGTCGTATGAGACAATTCTCGACTGAAGTTCAACGTGAATTTATCAAGTCAGTTCTCATCTTCATTAGACGCATCGTGATCAAAGAACGTGTCGAAGATATCCAGATGGCTGTTGAATCATATCAGAAACGTGTAAACTTCACTCCACCACATCTCGATCTTCCCGACATCAACCAGCTTAAACAACTCACGCTCATCAGCAAACCTTTCGGCGTTGTTTACCGCAGTGAACTTCGAAGAAACTGCTTAATGGCGTGTAGTGAGCTCCACAAATTCGGGGATCATACCTTGAAGATGGTTAGGGATGGATTGGCGTACAGATTGAAGGATATACGCATGAAAGTTGGGAATCCTAAGCGCTGGAACTCTCAGGAAAGGAGGGATGTGAGACGTATCATCACCTTGATTGATGAACGGTTGTTCAGAAGGGATCAGTTCCGCCGATTGGAATGCTATGTTGGTGGTCGAACCAGGATAAACATCACCGGCTTTCAACGCCCGGTGCGCACTCCTGGGAATATCACTGCACTTCCTGGTACCCCTTAAATGGTTTCCTTCATATGATTTTGGATGCATGATTTTATATGTGAATGGCTTGTGCACACATAACAGTGTACAACCCGTAATGGTCAAGAAAGGACCCTGTGGTACGCCTCAGTGCCACAATCCTTATAAAAGGAGCGAAAGCTTCTTATTTTTGAGTAAAACCTTTCAAACCTTTCACTTTTCAAGGTTTTGCTCAAAAAGACAAGTACTTCCCCATATGATTTTTCAAAACCTCAACCGTTTATATCACTAGTTGAGGGGGAGTATTTGAATTAAAACTCTGTTCACAAATTGTTCACAGTGGTCACTCTTCCCGCAAAACTCGAAATGGTCATATTTATTGTCAACCGTTCAAAAATAACATTTTATATGCCATTTTTGAGGGGGAGAAAATTGTGTGATAAGAAATATGTTGTGCAAGATGCAAATGAATCTGTGTACCTCAGACTTAACCTACGAATTGGCGGTACTAAACTGTTAGTAACTCGAAAAGACTTGTCCTGGACGGGTAATAATTTCAAGCTAGTTCGCTAGTGATGTAAACGTGTCTCGCAAAGGACTTGTCCAAGTAGAAAGTACCATTCGATAAACTCTCGATAGACATGAACTCTGACGGGTATGACAACCTTTCGAGGTTTGTCTACACCTTCAAGATAGTTATTAGAGCTAGTTGTCACCTAAAAGCCGACAATGTAACTCTTTAACTATGCAACGTAACCGTGTCTCGCGGGGGATTGTCTATCTTTAGTGGATCAATTCTAAATGTGCGCGCTCTTTCCTCACTGTGCATTTAACCATTAAAACTATTAAGCACATGTGGAGGGGGAGTATTTATGCAAAACATCATCTCTCACAGTGGTTCAAACATGTTTTTCATTAACAAACCCTTTGAGAGATATTTTCACATACAGTGGTTTTAATGGCAACATAGGTTAGTCATGGAGCTATAAGGTGACTAAGGTTAGGAATAACCGTCCTATGATCCGCCAGAGCCGGAGGGATCTACCCAAGGACACTACCATTAGTTAGTGTTAGAAGTCCTTAGGAATGATTATAAAAAGGAGAAAATGAGAATCGGAGAAAGAAGGAGTTGAAGAATCAAAAAGAAATGTAAAGTAAAGGGTGAAAAGAAATAGCCCTCCAGATTATTCAACTTAGGGCAGACACCGGGTTCAATTCATATGCTACTGGTCGTCACATAGTGACACCAGTATTGAAGATTAAAAGTCGTCATGGACCCAGTGACGCATGCACTAAACCTTCTTAGCCACTCAAGTTTCTCTCAACAGAAGCTTGTTTCATTCTCACTGGGAACCCTACATAAACTATTAGCTTTCTCTTAGAGATCGCTGGTATTGAAGAAGGAGACCCTCTCCCTTGTCTCCGCTCAGGAAAACCAAAACGCACTATTGAGTCTAGAGCCACGAGATTCATCAAAAGATCTCTTAGGTACACTTGACATTTAATCACTTGATGATCAACAATAAGATCATCAGTGGTTCATATCGAGTCCTTCACAGATCTTAGAAATCTGTCGAGAACATTTATGAGAGGTTCACATCTGTGATCCTCAGTGATTGAATGGAAACTCCTGCCAGGGTCAACATCAAACAGCCCTGACAGCAGGTCACTTCGGTAACTCCCCGTGGATTACGCGGAGTGTGTCTCAAACGGTCTACAGTCGTGAGGTGATGCTTCGGTGTACCTCAGCGACTCATCTGAACTGTAGATGTACTTCGGTACATCGCGTTATCTCACTTGTGGGACTCCAGTTCAGGAACGGCCTTTGTAAGAATTAGAGTTGTGTCTTCACACTATGCTGTTGACACTCTCGAAGTTCAAACTTGTAAGTGCCGGAAACCGCTTATTACTAACCGTTTGAAATGTTTTCTTCTTATGGAAGCTCCGGAGCGGGATGATCGTGCTGATTCTTCTCATGCTCACGCCAACATCATCACTAATGGAAGTTCTATTCTAAAAGCAACACAACCGTCTGAATGATTCTTTATCAAACCAAAGAATCTACAAAGTCAAAGACTTACAGAACTTCATCAGTATTGATTTCCAACGTCAAAGAGCGTGTGAGCATGTTGAAGAATGACGTGGAGACACTGGAGCAGCGAAGCAGACCTGAGACAGACTGATGCAGACAACAACATACTATCACTTTCACCACAAAGAACAATGATCAAAGAACAAAGTTAAAGATGACGTCAAAGCATAACTGTTCAAAGATAACGATCTCTCTACACTGGGGAGATTGTTCGATTCAAGGCAATTCCTCTCACAAGAAAGAAGAATGTCAGAAGACGTCACAGCTACTATTACATCAACGCCTTCACCGTTTACATTCATATATACTTGAGGGGGAGATTGTTGGAATCACTCCTAAACTGTATTTCAAGTATTTATATTTCATATGTAATAGGTAGCTTTATTATGGCCTTTATGTTTGTTTAAGGTCAAGCTTATGTAGAAGGCCCATAAGCTTGATCCAAGCCCAATAAGGAATAGGGAAGGAGAGGGAGTGTTGCCCTAGCTCCTTGCCTATATAAACTCTTGTAAACCCTCATTTGAGGGTTGGTTGTTCAAGTTTTCTTTTCTTTCACATACATCTTCTCATAACCGTATTATTGCTTAACGTGTGTATGTGTTAGAGCTTGCTCAATCGCCTCATCTCTTTTCTTATAAGCTTGTGTTGTAAAACTAGTGACCTAACACTACCGCCGTTTTATCCAAGATTTTGCAAAGATTGCTTCTTCGCTTACTGAGCTCACCCGCAAGAATGTCATTTTCGAGTGGGATGAGGATCAGGAAGTCGCCTTCCAGACTCTTAAACAGAAGTTAAGTCAGGCTCCAGTCTTAGTATTGCCAGAAGGCAATGATGATTTCGAAGTTTATTGTGATGCATCTTCTAATGGCCTCGGCTGTGTTCTTATGCAGAGAGGTCGAGTCATCGCCTATGCCTCTAGACAGCTTAAGAAACATGAGGAAGAATATCCTACTCATGATTTAGAGCTAGCGGCAGTAGTCCTTGCCTTAAAACTGTGGAGGCATTACCTTTACGGTGTAAAGATCAAGATCTTTACCGACCATAAAAGCCTCAAATACTTCTTTGATCAGCGTGACCTCAATATGAGGCAAAGACGTTGGTTAGATCTAGTCAAGGACTATGATTGTGAAATCCTTTATCATCCAGGGAAAGCCAACGTTGTAGCAGATGCCTTGAGCCGTAAAACGAGGCACGACTCCTTATTGGTCAAATCACTTCAGATGGTGATTACCCCTGACTTTTATGAGCATATTAAATCAGTTCAGCATGAAGCATGGGAAAATGGCGATGTAAATTCAGAGCGGCTCGTGGGTCAGGTGCACAACTTAGTTGTAGACTCACGAGGGCTCAGAGCACGCTTCGGTAGAATATGGATACCGAATGATAAAGAGCTCAAAAAGTTGTTACTTGATGAGGCTCATAAGTCAAAATATTCTATTCACCCAGGTGCCACCAAGATGTATTATGATCTTAAACCAGATTATTGGTGGCCAGGTATGAAAAGAGACATTGTAAAATATGTCGAGCAGTGTCTTACTTGTCTTCAAGTTAAGGCAGAACATCAACAACCTTATGGTAAGCTACAACCTCTTGAGATTCCTGTGTCAAAATGGGAAAGGATTACTATGGATCTTATTACAAAATTACCCAAGACACCGCGTCAGCATGATGCTATATGGGTGATTGTAGATCGTTTAACAAAGAGTGCGATTTTCCTTCCTATTAAGGAATCGATGTCCTCAGAAGCTCTCGCGGAGTTGTATCTTCGCGAAGCAGTAGCCCGACATGGAGTACCAGTCTCTATAGTATCAGATAGAGATATCAGATTTACTTCTAGATTCTGGCAGAAATTTTAAGAGAACCTAGGTACTCGTGTCCATTTTAGCACAGCTTATCATCCACAGACAGATGGTCAGAGTGAAAGGACCATTCAGACACTAGAAGATATGCTTCGAGCCTGTGCTATTGACTTCGGTGGTAGTTGGGATAAGTACTTAGCGCTAGCAGAATTCTCGTACAATAACAGCTATCACTCCAGTATTAAGATGCCTCCATACGAGATGTTGTATGGAAGGAAATGTCGAACTCCTATATGTTGGGGTGAAATTGGGCAAAGAGAATTAGCCAGTTCTGATGTTGTCCAACAGACGAATGAAAAGATTGATCAAATCAAAGAAAGGCTTAAGATGGCCCAGGATCGACAGAAGTCCTATGCCGACAAGAGGAGACGACCAATAGAATTTCAGGTCGGTGATCATGTTATGCTGAAAGTTTCTCCATGGAAGGGTGTTATCCGTTTCAGAAAGCGTGGAAAGCTAGGACCACGTTACATTGGTCCATTCAGAATAACTGACAGAGTTGGAAAGGTAGCGTACAGACTTGAGTTACCAGAGGAGTTAAACAACATCCATAATACTTTCCACGTGTCTCAGCTACGAAAATGTCTGGCAGATGAGGCAGAGTATGTCCCTCTAGCGGACATAGTAGTTGATGAGAAACTTGGCTACGTTGAAGAGCCGGTAGAGATTGTTGACACTATGGTCAAGAAACTCAAAAAAAGAGAGGTCCTACTACTTAAAGTCAGATGGAAGCACAAAAAGGGGTTAGAGTATACATGGGAACCCGAAGAGGAGCTCATTAAATACTACCCCGCTTTTTATCAGGAATGGTTTGTGAGGACACAAACCGAATAAGTGGGGGAGAGTTGTAACATCCCAATCTTGCAGGGACTAAACTTGCCAAATAATCAAAGTTGAAATTATATTAATCGAATACTTCATTCCCAGGAAACAAAAAAATTCCAGAATTATCTTTCCTCTTCTCCAAAACTCACGTACCATCTTCACCAACATCATATCAAGCTAGGGTTTGATCCAAAGTTAATTTTAAGCAAGTATTAAGCAAGGTTTCACCTCACATAAGCTTATAAACGAATAAGCTAGGGTTTTCACCATCCAATTCGAGGTAAAGATTATAACCTTGTCCTTTACTTCGTGTTTTAGAGCTATCCAATAGAGGGTAAAGCTTATAGATGGTATCTTGATGTCATAAGTGGGGTTTTGTTGAAAATTTATAAGATTATGTTAAGATGTGATTTTCTAAAAGCACTAAAAACACTAGTAATCATGTAGAATTGATTAGATAAGTGATGGGTACCTTATTAAGGTGCTATAACACCATTTTATGGTGTTAATTTTCAGAAACCATGTTGATATGGTTACATAAGCCATGAACCAAACACCCCTCTATGGCTTATTTATTCTTTAGTGCTTATTGTAATAAGCCTAGTCATGCTCTTAATAAGCTCCATGTAATTCATATGTTCCTAGGTTATACGGGTTAGTTGGGGACATCTTATAAGGAGCTCGTGATTCTACTCAAGCGACTTCGAGGTGAGTAACATATTTAAGTGTAGAAACGGGTCCTTAATAGCTCGTTAATGTGCCACTCTAATTGTGGTGATCCCATTCATGTTCATGTTATATACTAGTGTTACGGGTATATAGTGTTGTAATTATATATTATGTGCTTAAATACCTTACATATAGAAGGTTTATATGTGATATATGTTAGACGGGTCAAAACAGCCCCAAATGACCCGTTTGGGTTTAGTTAAGTATTTTCAGCTTAAATATTATAATATTATTTGTGTAGCGTCCTAAGTGGACGACATGTGTTATTATGTCATTACATGCTCCGAAAGGGAGCCTAGACGTCCTAAGTGGACGACCGAGCCTTATTAGCATCTCATTTTGTAAACTGAGACTTAGACATCCTAAGTGGATGACCAGTGTTTATAGCGGCTCAAAGTCATGGAATATATGACTTAGACGTCCTAAGTGGACGACTAGAACATTTTCAGTTATATTGAACCAATATGGGTTCACGTCCTTAGTGGGCGACTATATAATAATAAACAAGTACTCATTGTCTACGAAGCAACCATAATATCATGCCATGTTATGATTAGTATCTTTTATATGTTATCTCACTAAGCGTTGTGCTTACGTTGCTTTGTTGTACTTGTTATAGGTGAAGCTAGTGGTAGTGCTACGAAGGGTACGAAGACCGAGAACTAGACCTCGGTGGGATACTTGGGTAATGAGCCTTTTCCCTACACGCTCTCTTACCAAGAAACGCCCTAGGTTGTATGCTTTTGTGTATGAACATATGAACTTATGGTTATGTGATAATCAAATAGATAAGTAGTTTCTTTATAGCTTTAAGGGTGTTTGGCATAGTGCCATTCTTGCCCATATTGACCCATTTTGATTATGTACGGGTCAAGATGAATTACTTATGTTATGTACAGTTTTATGTGTTAATATAAGCGTTGGTGTTAATATTATATTAGTCCAAAAAAAAAAAAAAAAAAAAAAAAAAAAAAAAAAAAAAAAGGCCTGGGCGTTTCACCTTGTAGCTGAATCTATCATGTAGTAACTATAGTTGTTGCCTACTATCTTTTTTTTTAATAAATTTATGATTTAGAAATATCCTGTTATACAAATTGAACATGAATATATTTCAACCTTGAGATACATAAAATAAAAGCATAATATCATCATGCAAGTCACATACTCACATACTTCTTAATAGGGCTGAGCATTTTTGAAGGAACCGACCAAACTCGGTTCTGTTAGTTCTATAGTTTTACGATTTTCGGTTTCGGTTCGGTCCGGTTCGAGCCAAAAACTGAGACAAACCGATTTAAAACGACCGAACCGAATGGTTCGGTTCTCGGTTTAGGTATTTGCTGATTTTCGTTTTCGATTTTGTCGGGTCGGGTTTAGACCGAATATCACTTGCTTCAAATTTGTTAACATACCTTGAATTGAAGATAAACATCTAAGCGAATAGGAGTTCCACATATCGATTCGTGATTTTGAATGTTACACATAATATATGTAAAGACTAAGCATAACTTCATATAACACAAGAACATAGGAAAAATATACTAATATATTCTTGCGTACCAACTTTCACAACTTAATTTGGTCAAAAATTTATATGATACTCGATTAAAAAAACCATACCTTTCTTCAATATCATCATAATACAAATACACACTTAGATCATTTAAAACAACAAATCCCGGATGATTTTGATACGGTAACGAACGGTTGTGTTATGTACATGTACAATTAATTCTATTTTGATTTTGTTTTTATCTATGGTTTATGAACGTAATTTAGGTTTTGGGAAAAAGGCTCAGGTTTGTTAAAAGGAATGAGAGTTAACTTTGAGTTCCTGAGTTTTTTCTTAAACTTTCAGTTTGGTCCACAAGTATGGATAAAGAACTCGTAAGTACATGCGTAAATATGGTTTTCTCCTGCAGCGAATACTCAAAAACGAATTTCTAATATTTTTTTTTGTTAAATTAGGAAATATCTAGGCTTTTTTAACTCATTTTTTTTTTAAAAAAAAATAATTATAATTCAACTATTATTTAATAAGGTATGAATTGATTTTTTTGAAATGAAAAATTCACGCCATAGGTTTTGTTTTAATATATAAAAGATTACAAATCCATTGTTCATGCAAATCTTTTTTTAATATCGTTATCATAGACGATAAAACTCAAAAACAAAGTACCAGCAGAGTTACTTGTAAAGTAAGATAAATTATGGAATCATATAATACTAGAGTTGAGATTAATATAATAAATCAATTTTAGCCATCTATTTTTTTATCAAAATTAATAAAAAATTATTTTTTTATCTTTTTTTTAAAATAACATATCTTGCAAACGGTAAATCTTCAAAATACAAAAATTACACCATCACGACGAGAATTAAATTATCTTTCTATAGATATGCACTTCTATATATTTTAGACAAACATTTTTTTTCAAAAATTCCGACCAGAAAAATCACATATGATTTGTAAAATCATATATTATTTTCAAAAATCACATGTGATTTGTAAAATTCAAACATATGATTTGCAAAAATCATATGTGATTTGTAAAAATCGAATCACATGTGATTTTCACAAATCACATATGATTTTTTTAGGCCTAAATTTTGACAAAAAAACGTTAAAAATATATATAAGTGCATATCTATAGAAAGATAATTTAATTCTCGTCGCGATGGTATATTTTTTTCGGGTAACGATTAATAGTTTGCGAGATATTTATTTTTTAAAAAAATGATGAAAGTTTTTTTTTTTTTTTTTTTTTTTTTTTTTTTTTTAATTAAAAAAATAAATGGCTATGATTGATTAAATAGATTTATGGTAAATTTGATATTTATATTGAACTTTTACCTATAATACTATATATCAAAGATGAGGAAAAAAGAGATTGTCTAACAAATGTCATCAGATTATTCGTTAAAGAACATTAATTTAACTCGAATTTTTCTAAAATAAAAAATGCATTTAATAAACACTAGTTCAACTCATAAATATTCTTAGGTAGTTGTGATTTTTAATTTATCGAATAAAAGATTTTCGTATTTAATCTTCTAAACTAATGTCTTTAAGGCATCGGTTAAACAAACACTTCTAGAAAATGTGAGGAGTGTTAACAACACGGAGTATCAAAATTTACAGAGTATTTTATCCTTTTAAAATGGTATTTTCTACTTCTAAAAATAAAGATGAAGAGAAAATAACAAACGCTACAATACTTTTAAAACGTTCTCCTATGCTTTGGAAAAAAAAAAAAAAAAAAGCCAAAAACACAACAAATCAAATGGAAATAGTTAATCAAAAATAAAAGAAAAAACAATATTAACATGCAAGGCTTAGATCTATAATACTCAATTCATTCCAAAATATACGTCCAGCTTTTACTTGTCAAAGTTTTTTTGTGTTTTTTTTTTTTTATTTTTTATTTTGACTTTGATCTTAATTATTTCTTTTCGTGTTATATAATATTTGATGAAAAGTATAAAAATGAAAATACATTTAAAACACCAATTCATTAATATATTTTACATCAAGTATTATATAACACGAAAGAAATAATTAAGGTTAAAGTTGAAAGAAAAAGACTTTAAAAATCAAAATGCACTCACATTTTGAGACGGAAAGAGTAGAAAAAAAGTTCAGACACACCATGGCTGCAACTCATATATCCGAGTTGCCCCGTAACGATACGAGCCAAATTCCCCTTTTCTAATCCAACACTCAAACAATTTTTATATTTTTCATTTTTTATTTATTATTATTATTATTATTATTATTATTGTTATTATTATTATTATAACATCACTTTATTAGAAAATCATAGGATTTACAAGAAATTAGTGGGGAGCCGAGATACTAACTGCCCCTCACTCCTCTAGCTATAGCGAAGCTAATCCTACTAAAAATATGAGCAGCAACACGTGCTCCAATGTCTTGAGTCACTGAGAATCTTTGGATACGCTTTAGTAAGGTCACCGCATTCTTCTCAAGTTCCCTAAAAGAAGAGAATGAAAAGGGGAGAAACCCATATCCAATATACGCGCATTTAGCCTACTTGACGCGTTTACGTTGTGTGGCTTCAATCACCGCATGACCCGACACAAAATCAATCATACCAGTTTGCGTTAAGGGCGATGACCCTGTCAGATCAACACATACATCAAGCCCACCATCCCACGAGTAAAGTAAAATATCAGTTGGACGTAAAGGTATGTCCATTTCCCCACTAAGCCCAATATCAACCTCCTTACGAGCCAAAACCCCTGACCGAGGACATATGTCAACAAGAACATCACGCACCACGTTATGCCGATGTTTAATACATGTAATACCCGCGCACGATACATCATGGTCCCCATAAATATCCCCAGTAAAGTCCCTGGAACAAGCTGAGCACGACATCTGGACAGAAAATAAGGGAACACCTATCCGATAACACAACACACATCGGTAAGTCCTAGTGTTCATAGTCTGTCCCAACCCAGATATCGGAACCACCCTAAGCCAATTTGAAGTGTAGTCCTCCTTTTACGAACTCTATAGCGCCATATTTTGAGTAGATAGGCGAAATGTAGACTCAACTGTTTGGGTAACACGTGTGAAAATGGATATTGACCTTTTGAGTAATGATTTTGTGCACAAATGAGAATCATAGACTCAAAATTAAGAGATAAAATATAGTTAGGATACTTACAATGATGTTATCTCCAGTGATTAGTGAGTGAGAAGGTGTCAATAATGAGCTTGGTTTAATGTTTACACGTTTTAGTAAAGTGGATTTTGAGGAAGAAGATGTTTTGTAGGTAGCAGTTTTGCTTCTGTAGACACCACGGACCAGACGGTACCAAATTTTTGGTTCCGTCTGTGTTTTCGTTTGGTGCCGTGGCTACAGTAGCAGATACAAAACAAAATTGTTTTGTTTTGACTATTCTAATGTTTTGGGCTATGTTTATCCTACATGTTTGGTTCCATTAACCCTAAACCAAGTCTAAGAAGATTAAAAGGTTCTCGTTTAAGAGGCTTAGTTAAGATTTCGGCAATGTTGTCTTCGGAGGATACTTTCTCGATTGAGATGTTTCCTTTTTGAATATTGTCGCGAAGAAAGTGATGACGGATTTCAATATGCTTTGTACGAGCATGTTGAACGGGATTCTTGCTGAGATCGATGGCTCCTTTTTTGTCGCAAAGTATAACAATATCGTTGAGATAAATTTCGTAATCTACGAGAGCTTGCTTCATCCAAAGATCTTGTTGACATGCTTTTCCGGCTGAGACGTACTCGACTTCAGTAGTTGAGATGGCTAAAGCCGTTTGCTTCTTTGCAAACCATGAGGTGAGACAATGTCCAACAAAAGTGCAAATACCACTTGTACTTTTTCTATCGACATAGTCACCTGCATGATCCGAGTCGGCATACACTATGGTTTCTACACCCGTTCCTTTGGGATACCATAATCCTAAACACGCTGTTCCCTTAATGTATCTAAAAATCCTTTTTAAGGCTTCTAAGTGTGATGCCTTTGGGTTTTCATGAAAGCGAGCACATAGACAAACACTAAACATAATGTCGGGTCTACTAGCCGTAAGATAGAGTAGGCTACAAATCATTCCTCTATATTTAGTGTTATCTACGGATTCACCTTCCTCGTCCTTGGTGAGTTTAGTGTCCGAGGACATGGGTGTTTTAGTTGGCTTGGAATCTTCAAAACCAAATTTCTTAAGCATGTCTTTTATAGTTTTAGATTGGTTAAAAAAATATGCCATCTTCTAGTTGTTTAATTGGGAGTCCTAGAAAGAAATTTAATTCACCCATCATACTTATTTCAAACTCGTCGTGCATGATTTTAGATAAATCATCACATAGCTCTTGACAAGTTGATCCGAATATGATGTCATCAACGTATATTTGAACAATGATAATATGTGACTCCTTTTTTTTTTGGTAAAAAGAGTATTATCTACTAATCCCATAGTGTATTTGTTATCAATAAGAAAAGTCTTAAGTCGGTCGTACCAAGCTTTTGGTGCTTGCTTAAGACCGTATAATGCTTTCTTGAGTTTAAAGACATGATGTGGTTTCTCAAAGTCGGTAAAACCGGGAGGTTGAGCAACATACACTTCTTCGTTAATAAACCCATTAAGAAATGCGCTTTTAACATCCATTTGAAATAATTTAAAGTCATAAGCACATGCATAAGCAAGTAATATTCTAATAGATTCGAGTCTAGCTACCGGTGCATAAGTTTCATCATAGTCAATCTCTTCTTGTTGATTATAACCTTGTGCAACAAGCCTAGCTTTGTTTCTAGATACTACACCATTTTCATCCATTTTATTTCAAAAAACCCATTTCATTCCAATTATAGTTTGATCGTTGGGTTTTGGAACTAATTTCCAAACATCATTTCTAACGAATTGGTTTAACTCTTCTTGCATGGCAATTACCCATGATTCATATTTTATTGCTTCATTTATGTTTTTCGGTTCAATGGTGGATACAAAACAAAAATAATTACTTTGATTTTGGGCTTGTGACCTTAAGGTACTTTGATTAAGTTGTCCTATGACCTTTTCTAAAGGATGACTTTTAGATTCTTTGATGTTTACAATCTCTTTATTTAATGGTTCATCTTCTGATATGCTTACACAGCGCGTTCGGGGTCAAAGGAACTTCCTTTTCGTCGAGCAAGTTTTTCAACACCCTAGGCAGTGAACCTAATCGTTGTAGTGTAGTATTAGGGTAAGCCACGGGAATTGATATCGTTCTCTAGGGGAATAGGAATGCTAGTGAGAAGTTACTACGCTAAGGTTGGGGTTGAGGAAGATTATTTTTTTATCTTTTATATTTTTTAGAAAAGGAAAAGTACGAATCTCGGGGTTTGGATTTGGGGGTTTGGTATTTCTACCGATTACTCTACTATTATCTAATTATCTAAACTAAGGTGGTGGTAGTCTATGTCTAATTATTGTGTGCTCGTATGATAGTTTAAAGATGTGTTTACTTAGGTTTTACTACTCCTTAATTATCTCCTATTGGTGGTTGAATTGTCACGTCCTTATTCCTAGTTGCGTTGTGTGTCTAAAGTTGTAAGGTATGCGTTTCTCCCTACTCTTTGAAGTTACCAAAAGGTCTCATCTACAAAACCCACTAGGGATGATAAACTCTAACTCTAAGGCCTCTTTGGATAGTTTAGCTTACAACAACTCAAAGTGCTATAACCTAAGGTTCACAAAGATTAATCAAGCATTAAGTACACAACGAATGACCTATCGCATTACTAGATCATTAATCAACTAAGATAAGAAACAACCAATCAATATTCAATAATTAAGTTTCATATTCCCTAAGCAAACACACAAGTAAATTAGCCGGACATGGAGAACATGCAAGCATACACACAAATAATTGAAGACATAATTAAATTAATAAAGTAAACAACTTATCTTGGTGTAAGATAGGGTTTAAAACCCTAAAATACGATCTTGGTTCGGTTTAGGTTTTACTCCAAAAGTTTACCCAAAAGACTACTCTCTAAAACTGAAAAATTCGGATTCTATATATAAGATTACATGTGCGACGGCGTCACCTTATGATTTGTGACGCCATCGTGTCGCCGTCATTAGGGTTTCGTCTTGGCCAAGTTAATCTTGCGACGGCGTCACCTTATGCTTGTGACGCCATCCTCTTTAGCTTCTGACGCCGTCTGGATTGAATCTAGGCCGTCTGAGATGCGACGGCCTACTCTTTTAAAGCCCGACGCCGTCCTCCAAAAACTAGCAATTTCTCTTCTGTATCATCGCAAATTCCTCCGGCTGCGTCGCAGATTAAGCAGTGACGCCGTCCCCTTGCAATTTAGCAGCTTGAGTGTCTCGATTCTTGACTTTGGCCATTTTCTTCATATATCCGCGCCTTTTCCTCCAAATAAGTGCCATTACAACAATTTTCCTTCCAGAGACCTAAAAAGTGAAAAGGAACGATATTAAGCAATAACGGATATAAAAGTGATCAAATAAGGGCTTAAACGACCCCTCAAAAAGGTACATTTTAAAACCTTGTCATCTTCCTTGTTATTATTAATTATTTCTTGACTTTCTATCATTTGACTTTCAACTAAGTCATCATCTACCAAAGGTGATGTCTTAGAGGGAGGTGGACTTTCGTCGAATGTTATGTTCAATGATTCCTCGACTATCATTGTTTCTTTGTTTAGGACAATGTAAGCTTTACTAGTTTGAGAATATCCAAGAAATACACATTCATAAGACTTTGGGTCAAACTTGGTGAGATAATCTTTAGCAAGGTTATAAATAGCGCGAGGCGTGGCATGGCGGCATAATCAAGCCTCATGCCTTTGCGGCCAAGGCGAAGCTTTTGCGTTTATAAGGCGTGGCATAAGGCGACACAAAGTATGAAAATATTTATATATTCATATCATAATTCATATATATCGAGTTTACAAAAACATGTGGCATAAGGCGGCGTGGCGGCATGGCGTGGCGGCATTACCAAGCCTCACGCCTTTGCGAGGCCTTTGCGAGCCTTTTAGAACAGTGATCTTTAGTATTAAGAATGAAGCATTTACAACCAAAAACTCTAAAATATCCTAAAGTTGGCTTTTTACCTTTATAAAGCTCATATGGTGTTTTGTTTAGGAAAGGACGAATTAAGACTCTATTTAAAATATATGTAGAAGTGTCAACTGCGTTACACCAAAACTTTTGAGGAATGTTTTGTTCATTAAGCATTGTTCTACTCATTTCTTGAATTGTTCTATTTTTACGTTCTACCACTCCATTTGATTGAGGTGTTCGTGGAGCCGAAAAGTTATGTGTTATACCATTTATATCACAAAAGTTTCCAAATTGAGTTTCGTTGTCAAATTCACTACCATGATCCGTTCGGATCGACACAATTTTAACGCCTAGTTGATTTTGAATTTTCTTGCTAAGAATTTCAAATTTATCAAAAGCTTCATTTTTAGTTTTCAAAAACAACGTCCAAGTAAACCTTGAGTAATCATATACTATGACCAAAGTGTATAAGTTGCCTCCGTAGCTTCTTATAGCGGATGGACCAAACAAGTCCATATGCAATAATTCTAGACACTTAGATGTGGACACCATATTTTTAGATTTATGACTACTATGGGTTTGTTTACCAATTTTGCAAGCGTCGCAAAAGTGTTGGGTCATATTTTAGTTTTGGTAATTTCCTAACTAGCTCTTTTGAAGATAGGTTTTGTATAAGTCTCATATTAGCGTGACCTAAGCGTCTATGCCAAAGAGATGAGCTATCACCTAACGTTGTTAGGCAAAGTTTGTCATTAGATGTTTTATCTATTTTCGTGACGTATATGTTATTTTTCCTAACTCCTTTAGCTATGGTGATACCATCTTTTAGTATTTTACTATCATTTTCATCAAATAGTACTTTATACTTTTTATCACATAATTGGCTAATACTAAGTAGATTAAATCCTAACCTATCTACATGAGCAACATTTTCAATAGTTAGGGAGTTATGAGAGATCGTACCTTTGCCAATGATTTTGCTTTTGAGATTGCTACCAAAAGTGACATTACCTCCGTCATACTCTTGGTATGATGAGAAGAGACTTTTGTTGCCCGTCATGTGCCGTGAGCATCCACTATCTTTTATCCATTCATTAGGTTCCAATCCAACTTTCAAGCATACCTAAGAAACAAATAACTCAAACATTTGGTCCCCAATATCTCATGGGTCCGTTTGGGTTAAACATACCATTTATTTGATTTATGTATGGAAACGATGGGTAAGAGTTCCATGACATGTAATCTGGAGTTTGATATGGTCTAGGAAAGTTTTGATTCCAACCGTTGTGTTGGTAGTTGGGTTGTGCGTTGTGGTTGCTCTTAGGAAAAGGGCGTTTGGCAAAAGGTGTTTTATATCGTTGTTGAGTAGTTTTTTATCTAAATTCATTTTTAGCAAGTCCTATTCCTGATGTAACAACTGGTTTTAGTTTAACACTATCCTTGGTTTTCTTTGTTACTTTGACAAATTCCGTACGGTCCGTATTACAAACATTTTGTCCTGCTGAAGTACCCACGGCACCATTTTGTTCAACGGACGGAACCCTTATTTTGGGTCCGTCTAGTCCGTGCTGTACTGCAGCAGTTTTGATAGATTGTTTGTCCTTTTCGGCCGTTTTGTTTTGACTCTTTGGAATTAATACCTCATTAAATCCTAGCCCATTCATGTCTCCTGGTGTTTTATGAATTTTAACTATTTCATCGGCAAGAGCGATGTTTTTGTTAAACCTTTTAAATTTAGAATTATGTTCGATTAGAACATTTTGTGTGAGCTTTAGTTTTTCTATTTCAAGATTAAGCTCTTGACATGATTTACAACCATCGTCATTTGCTTTTCCTTTTTCTAGTCGTTTTGCCTTTTCTTTTAACTCATAAACTTCATTTTCCAAAAATTCCTTTTTGGTTTTTAAAAATTTATTTTTAGTTATGATTTTTAGACCTAGCTCACACAATTGATTATATTGTTTTTGCAAAGTGTCATCATCAATAGAAGAATAAGAAGAGTCGGAAAGTATCTCGTTTGACTCATGTGCCATTAGAGCGATCTCTTCCTTGCTTGATTCTTCATCATCTTCACTATCACTCCAAGCACCACTTACAAAATCTCGTTGAGTTTTGCTTTTAGGTGGCTTGGGACATTCTCCTATGAGATGACTTGCATCACCACATCTAAAACACTTTCTTTCACCTTTACCCTTTTTGTCATTCCGATCTTTTCGGAATGGCTTCTTTTCTTCTCGAGGTTGTCTTACAAACTTTCCTCTTCTTCTAAAGAACTTCTTAAAGTCTCTAACGGCCATGGCATACTCCTCATCTTCACTACCGGAGCAAGATTCGTCATCATCACTTGATTCCGCCTTTGCTTTTAGAGCAACGGATTTGATCGTCTCCCTTCTTCCTTTGATGATCTCCGAATCTTTCTCCATCACCATTTCGTGTACTTTGAGGTTACCGATTAGCTCGTCTAGTGACATTTTTGAGAGATCTTTTGATTCTTCAATAGTGGTCACTTTAGCTCTCTATTTGGGATGGAGTGCTCTAAGAAATTTCTTGACAAAGTTCTTACTACGAAAAGATTCATCAAGTGCTTTAAGTGATGTAATAATAGTATTAAAGCGAGCAAAGCCACAATCAATGGTTTCATCTTCAGGGATAACAAATTGTTCATATTGTTGAACAAGAAGATCAATTTTGTTATCATTGACTTGTGAATTACCTTGATGTGTAACAATCAAAGATTCCCAAATATCTTTGGCGGTTTCACACATAAAAATTCTTTCATATTCTTTTCTAGGTAAAGCATTATAAAGCAACATTTTAGCTTCATTATTTTTAGCAATTAATTTCTTTTGTTCATTAACAGAAATATCCTTTGTTGTAGAACTAAAATCCCCTTTAACAAAAACAAACCAAATATCTATATCTTTTGATTTTACATATGTTTTAAAACGGTTTTTCCAATACATAAATCCATTGGTTTCAAAGAGTGGTGGTCTTTGCATAGATTGTCCTTCCTTAAAGTTTTCAGAATCCATGGATCGTTTCAAGTTTATAAAATACAAATTATTTTAGAAATTCTTGAGCAACGAGGCTCTGGTACCAATTGCAGAAAACTAGAAGGGGGTTGAATAGTTTACCAATTAAAAACTTTGTTTTGAAACTTATTGAAAGATCAATTGATATTGATCTTAGATATGTTAATGAACCCGGGTCTGTTGACTCCCCAAACAGCGACCCACCCACTGTTTTGATTGGTGTTATTATTCCATTTCATATTTCTTTTAACCGTTTTTTTCTTCGGACTTTTAGTATATTAACCCATTTAAGTTTCGGTCGGCCTTTTCATGGTGAACCGGGCCGGTTCTTGGGGCGGGGCCACATCCCTTGGACTCATTATTTGTGCTCTTTCTTTTGGTATCATCGGGGATTCATTTAGACTTGGATAAAATATATACGTGATCGATACTTGTCTGAAATTTCGCGTTTTAACTCCATTTTCAATTTTTCACACCTACAAAGTAAATGTATGTTCAGACTAGTATTTTACTTTGTAGCTATTAAGAATTGAAAAAAGAGGAAAAAGATAAAGTCCAAATGAATCCCCGATGATATCAGAAGAAAGAGCACAAGAAAACAAGTCCAATGGATCTGGACCCTCCCCTAGAACCGGCCCAGTTCACCATGAAATGGCCGACCGAAACTTAAACGGGTTTATTTACTAAAAGTCCGAAGAAAAAAAGGGTTAAAAGAAATTTGAAATGGAATAAAAACACCACTGGACGCGTGGATCGCTTTTTTGTAGTTAACTGACCCGGGTTCGATCCTTGCTTCCCCTCCTTTTAGTTTATTTCCAAAAAAAAAATAATAATAAAAATTGCTCCGTTAGTCCCTTCAAAAATTAATTGCACCGTTAGTCCTTGGGACTAACGATGCAAATATTTTCTCTTTCGTTTGAAGATAACGGATAATTAATTTGCATCTCTAGTCCTCATTGACTGACTTTACTAACAGAGGGATGTATGAAGGCTAACTTTACTAACGAAGGGATGTTTGTGTGCAAAAAAAAAGGGATGTATTGCGGGACAATAAACAAACCATAAGAATGCATTTTGGACTTTACTCTTATATAAAAACCATAAATAACATTTGTCTCACAGGCCACAAGAAAGGAAATGAATAGGATAAGGACGAATTGGTGTTTGTTCCCACATGTATGAGTGGTATGGTTATATAAAATAATAAATGGCTAAACACTAAGTAGACGTAATTTACTCTTCAAAATGTGTCACATTTATATAAGATAACATAGCACAAAGGACTACCAAACTAAATTAAAATATTGGTGCTAAACATTAAAATATTTTTTCTGGTACGGTCCATTAATAGTTGTTATCCAGCCCAACAGAGTGTCACGGACTTGTCTCTACAAGGTCTTCCGTGCGGCACTTAGTCTCGACTAAGCTCAGCCTTGCTCGAATACTCAACGATGTATGCAACGAAAGATAGTTTCTAAGAAAGGATACAAGTGGAATATGGAAACACTTAGTTTTATTAGAGAACTCTTTCCAAGATAGCTTTACAAATGAACTTCTATGGATGCCATTTACAAATGAGGCTACACCTATTTATATTACTTCATACAAGTTTCTACAAGGTTCTTTGGGAAGCTTCTAGCTTATGAGATTTCCATAAGCTTCTAGTAAGTTTCTAGAACTTCCACTTATTCTAATATCTTCCAAAAGCTTCCAAGAGTATCCACCATCTTCCATGGGCTTCTAAAATCTTCCAAGCTTATCCAAGACCTTTCATGAGAAGTGTAGAATAATCCGGAATCCCGAACATACTTGTAAAAGATAGGCGGGTCGTGACATCCTCCCCCACCTAAGCTCGCGACGTCCTCGTCGTGCCATCCTCATGATACTTTTTGATCTTGTCCACAAATTGCCACAACAAGTCTTCGGCTTCCCAACTTGCTTCACTATCGGGCAAGTTACGCCACTTGATCAAGTACTCCTTATAGCTTGGCACTCCTCGTCTTCGTATCGTACGATCCGACAAGATCTCCTCAACCTCTCGATCGTACGAAGTAACAACCGCAATTAGCGCCCGCTTGGACACCCCTCGTTCTGAGTCTTCCTTGTCATGACACTCTTTCAAGATTGCACGCCTAAGATCACCCCACTTAGGTACGTAAAGCCGATCTCCTTTTGTGAACAACATGTCTCCTTTAAGCCAAAATCTCCGAGTCTTTCCATCTCTTGCTAGGGCCACGAGCTTCTTGGAAAAAGGGTCATGTTCCAATCCTTCCTTGATTCGATCTTGGAGGAAGAATTGCGCTTGGGTGATTGCCACAAACTCCGCCTTGCGACTCAAAGCATCGGCTACCACATTAGCCTTCCCCGGCTTATACTCCATGTGATAGTCGAACTCGGCTAGGAAGTCTTGCCACCGAGCTTGCTTAGGACTTAACTTCTTTTGGGTTTGAAAGTAACTCGTAGCAACATTGTCCGTCTTGATCACGAATCTCGAACCTAACAAATAATGCCTCCAAGTCCGTAAGCAATGGACGATCGCCGTCATTTCTTTCTCTTGCACGGTGTACTTCCTTTCCGTCTCGTTTAGTTTTCGACTCTCGAATGCGATCGGATGTCCTTCTTGCATTAGCACTCCTCCAATAGCGAAGTCCGACGCATCCGTATGTAACTCGAAAGGCACGGTTACATCCGGTAGTCTCAACACCGGTTCTTCCATAACCGCCTTCTTCAAACTCTCGAACGCCACTTGGCACTTTTCGTCCCAACTCCAAGCTTTGTTCTTCTTCAATAGGTCCGTCAAGGGAGATGCTATTGCCGAGTACCCCTTGATAAACCTTCGATAATAGTTCACCAAGCCAAGAAAAGATCGTAACTCCGTCACCTTGGTTGGCGGTTCCCATTCTTGGATAGCTTTTACCTTTGCACCGTCCATCATCAATCCACCGTCTTTGATCTTGTGTCCCAAGAACTCGACTTCGTCTTGGGCGAAAGAGCATTTCTCCAACTTCACATAAAGTTCGTTGTCTCGTAACACTTGGAACACCTATTTCAAATGTAAGACATGCTCCTCCAAGGTATGACTATAAACGAAGATATCATCCAAGTATACCACCACAAATTTATCAAGAAATGGGTGAAGTAGCTTATTCATGAGGGTGCAAAATGTTGCGGGAGCATTTGTTAAGCCAAAGGGCATGACTAAGAACTCGTAAGATTCATACCTCGTGACGCACGTCGTCTTAGCTTCGTCTCCCTCCGCTATCCGTACTTGGTAGTACCCCGATCTCAAGTCTAACTTGGATAAGTATCTCGCCTTTCCAAGCTGATCAAACAAATCAGCGATAAGAGGAATAGGGTACTTGTTCTTAATTGTTACCTTGTTAAGTGCCCGGTAGTCTATGCACATCCGTAAGGATCCGTCCTTCTTCCTTTGAAATAGCACTGGCGCACCATACGGGGCTTTCGAGGGTCGAATATAGCCCGCATCCAAAAGATCCTTGAGTTGTTTACGCAACTCCTCCAACTCGGGTGGTGGCATTCGGTAAGGGGCTTTGGCGGGTGGCTTGGAACCCGATTCCAACTCGATGGTATGATCCACCTCCCTCCTAGGTGGCAGTTTCTTAGGCAAATCCTTGGGCATCACGTCTTTGAACTCGTCAAGTACCCGCTCGATCTCCTTCGGTACCTCTACTTTGCCCGACTCACCATTCATCTCTAGCCTTGTTACCGCCAAATAGCAAGGCTCGCTCTTGTTGTACCCTTTCTTGAATTGCATGGCTGAAAGGGTCTTCGCTCCACACTTAGAATCCCGCTCCGTGCTAACCATGCAAGTCTTTCCACCATCTAGGATACATAAAGAATTAGCAAATGGCATAGGGAAAGCTCGTACCTTATCGAGGAACTCTAACCCAAGAACCACATCGAAATCATCCATCGGGATCACCGACAAGTCAATCGTCCCTTCCCATTCTCCAATCTTAGTTTGAACATCCTTGGCCACTCCTTCCATCGGCTTGGCCTTCGAGTTTACCGGCTTGAACGTCCCACTTCCTTTTGTAGCGTTAATCCTTAGTCGCTTGGCTTCATCAACCGACACAAAATTATGAGTGGCACCGGAATCCACTAGAGCACGTACCTTAGTCCCATTGATGGTTGCTTCCACGAATTGCAATCCCTTCCCTACAACTTTTGGCACCTCCGTCTTGGCCTTGATTGCATTCAGAATCCTCATCGAGCTCATGCATCCACCATCACTTGGGCCTTCGTCTTCATGAGCCATCATTCCGTTAAGGCTTGCTTTCTAGGGGCAATCTCGAGCTCTATGAGGTCCGTCACATATGAAGCATCCACCACTCTTGAAGGCCGTCTTTACTTCCTTGTTCTTTCCGGTGGGTGGTTTACGTGTATTATCGGGCTTTGCTAGAGCAGCTTTCTCTCCCCCACCTTTCTCATGGCTCACCTTTCGATCCTTCGGCTTAGAAGTTTCCCTTCTCGTACTAAAGTCGATCAAGCCCTCGGCATGGGCGATAGCTGTAGCAAGGTCTTGAACTCCACGTCTCTCTAACTCCGTCTTAGCCCATCCTTGCAAAGCATCGAGGAAATAAAAAAGAGAGTCTTGTTCGGAAAGATCCGGAATCTCCAAGGTTAGTGTAGTAAATTCCTTAACATAATCCCGGATCGTTCCGGAATGCTTAAGTTTACGAAGCCGACTCTTTTCTTCGTTCTTAGCATTCTCGGGATAAAATTGCTTCTTAAGTTCTGCAACAAAATCAGCCCAAGTATTGATAGTACACGTACCTCGCTCGATATCTCTATATCGACGTCTCCACCATAACGCCGCGGTATCCTTCAAGTATCGGGTCGCCATTTTGATCTTTGATTCATCATCCGTAACGTTGACGCCCTCCAAGTATTGCTCCATCTCTCGCAAGTAATCATCAACCGCCCTAGCTTCTCGCTTTCCCACGAACGGTGATGGTTTTGGAACATCGACCTTCGGAGCATTATTACCACCGTTGCCACCTTCATTCGCCATGGATCGCTTGCATAACACTACATCGGCTTGCAAGTCTTCGATGGTCTTTTCAATGTTGGAGATTTTGCCTGCGAACAACTCTTTTAGGCAATTGATTTCACGCTTAAATTCACCGCTAAGCGTATTGATGACCTCCCGAAAGTCATCCTTCATGGTCACAAACTCGGTGTCTAGACCATCCAAGCCATCAACTTGGGTCTTCAACTCCGACACGGATGTCTCAACACCCGCCAATCTCTTATCAAAGCTCGACATAACGTCCTTAGACGCACCTCTCTTCTTCGGGTCTTGACGCTTGTCATCACGACCTTGCCTCTCATCAACAATCGCACTTCCACTAGCACCAATCTTATCGGTCTCGTTTGCCATCGTCTTGAATCAACGCTTGCTCTGATACCACTTGTCACGGACTTGTCTCTACAAGGTCTCCCGTGCGGCACTTAGTCTCGACTAAGCTCATCCTTGCTCGAATACTCAACGATGTATGCAACAAAAGATAGTTTCTAAGAAAGGATACAAGTGAAATATGAAAACACTTAGTTTTATTAGAGAACTCTTTCCAAGATAGCTTTACAAATGAACTTCTATGGATGCCATTTACAAATGAGGCTACACCTATTTATACTACTTCATACAAGTTTCTACAAGGTTCTTTGGGAAGCTTATAGCTTATGAGATTTCCATAAGCTTCTAGTAAGTTTCTAGAACTTCCACTTATTCTAATATCTTCCAAAAGCTTCCAAGAGTATCCACCATCTTCCATGGGCTTCTAAAATCTTCCAAGCTTATCCAAGACCTTTCATGAGAAGTGTAGAATAATCCGGAATCCCGAACATACTAGTAAAAGATAGGCGGGTCGTGACAATAAGTACCCATTTTCGGCTTGCCTGTTTTTTACTCCTAAAAGAGGGCTACAATTTCCACCGCCTCAATATTAATATGTGTCTGTACCTACAGTATCTCACCGCCCAAAATTGCGTGTCTTTTGCGTAATTGATCTGCTGCACAAACTGATATTAATCAATTGTGCAAATCGTTGTTCTCATTCGTTGGTTAACAGTCGTTTGATTGCTTATTGTCGACGGTGGTTGGTTGGGTGGAAACCCTAATTCTTAGGGATTGGTTCTTGCTTTTGATATGTATACAAAGCATACTTTAATGGTTGCTGGCACTATGTTAGATGTATATATATAGATTCAATCGTGGGTTAGTATTCCTTTGATTATTTACTGTGGAAGGCGGTTTGTTGGGTGGAATCCTAAGGTGATGGCGGGTGTGGTTGGTTTGGTTGTTGATTAGTGCTCTTATAAAGGTATACTTTCTTTTTGGTTGGGTTTGATTACGATATACTGTTTATGGTTTTTATTTGATTTTTTTTCCTTAACATGTTCTGTGGATTTATTTGAATTAGGGTACTTTTGTTGTGTCTTTTAGTGGTGTTTGGAAGAGCTTATAATTACGGCTTATTAGTTAATAAACGGGCCATTTGAAATGGCGTTGCTGGCAAATGATGTTGACTATGCTAGGTTTCGATTAAGAATGAGATTACCCACATGTCGGCAAGGCAACATACTCAGTTTGCAGCCACTGTCGGTGTCTTTTATTTTTTCCGAACCTCCTTCAGGTCACTTCAATTGTTACATTTGCTTATTTGCCTATTATTATTGTGTAAAGTGGTATGATAAGTGGCCACCCTGAATCTGAGTGGGTTCGCTTAGTGTCGGAAACATCCGTATATCGACTGGGTAACCTCCTAAGCTTGCAGCCATGACGGGTGCGACAGTATGCGTACACGTCATTTTGATTCCGTTAAAAGGCAACACGTGTACATGCCGTTTTTGAACATGGAATTCAGGTGTCGTCAATCAGACGCGCATTTGTAGCCTCTCGGCTTAGTCTCTAGGGAAGACACGTCGCCTACAGGTGCTACTAAACCTCAATATTCAGTCCCAGTGGGCTTATATGGCAAGGCCCGTCTGTTCTATTTTCTTTTTCTTTTGTTTACAGTTATATGTTACCACTATTTTGGTTCTCTTAAAAATCTGGGGATCGGAACTGCAAACACTTTTGACCAATTTCAGATTTATCCACAACCACCGCCTCTTCGTTTCAGTACAATGCAAAATTGTTATTGTTTTTCATGTTAGAATTTCGTGGGTGATATTTGGAGCAGGCTTTTTTTATCAGCAACTAAGGGTTATCATCTACATCCGAGAAGAAAGGTATGAGTTACTGTAGCTTCGTTTGCAATCATCCGTGGGCGATTCACACGGAAACCATTGATACTCTGATTTTGTTGATAAAGTACGACGATCGGTGACATAAATGTATACTGTTTACTCACAACTCTCCTTTACATGTCGAAGCGACTCATATAATGGGCCTGCTATAATTATATTGGCTGTTTACCTTTCCTACGCTAATGATTTGCAGTTATTCAGATGGCCACGGTTGCGGCTAATCTTGGGCTTGGACGTCAGAAACACCGGTAATTTGCCTATCAAATACCTTTTTTCACAGCTCATAATATTCTTCGTATAGATTGCAGCGATGTTTAGCTATTATCTGTCTACATGTTGGTTAGGTTATTTATTAGATTAATGGCCTCTTATTAGTGATAAGAAGCTTTGGGGAGTTGGACATATTAGAGACATATTAAGTTACACCAAGTCTTTGCAAGGTCATGTGTTGTTACAGCTATTTATCATATAGAGTAAACTGCAAAATACATCCCTGTGATTTACAGTTTTTGAGACCTTACATCCCTGTCATAAACTATTGGCTAGTTACATCCTTCGTTAGCCAAACGTTAGCCATTATACATCCCTGGTCACTAACTCCGTTAATTTTCTTCGTTAAGTGCTAACTGGAGGGCTATTTTGGTCTTTTTACTCATACGAGGGATGTATTTTGCAGTCTACTCTTTTACATATAAGAAGGATGTATTTTGCAAAATACTTTTATACTTTACTTTTTTTTTTTTTTTTTTTTTTTTTTTTTTTTTATTCTTATTATTATTATTATTATTATTATTATTATTATTATTATTATAAAAAAATTCCAAAAATTTTATAAAAAATTCCGAAAATTTTATAAAAAAAATTCCAAAAATTTTATAAAAAATTCAGAAAATTTTATAAAAAAATTTATAAAAAATTCCGAAAATTTTATAAAAATTCCGAAAATTTTATTAAAAAAAAATTTCAAAAATTTTATAAAAAATTCCGAAAATTTTTTAAAAAAAAATTATAAAAAATTCCGAAAATTTTATAACAAAAATTCCAAAAATTTTATAAAAAATTCCGAAAATTTTATAAAAAAATTTATAAAAAAATTTATTAATAATTCCGAAAATTTTATAAAATATTCCGATAAAATTTTTATAAAAAACAAATTCCGTAAAAAACTTTCTTTTAAAATTTTCTGTTTTTAAATTCCGTTAAAAATTTGTTTTTTAAACTTTTTTCTTTTTTACGGAATTTTTTTATAAAAAATTTTCGACAAAAAAAATTCTTTTTTCTTTTTTTAAATACTTTTTGACGGAATTTAAAATTTTCGGAATTTTTTATAAAATTTTTGAAATTTTTTTTTAATAAAATTTTCGGAATTTTTATAAAATTTTCGGAATTTTTTATAAATTTTTTTATAAAATTTTCGGAATTTTTTATAAAATTTTTGGAAATTTTTTTATAAAATTTTCGGAATTTTTTATAAATTTTTTTATAAAATTTTCGGAATTTTTTATAAAATTTTTGGAATTTTTTTTATAAAATTTTCGGAATTTTTTTATAAAATTTTCCGAATTTTTTATAAAATTTTTGAATTTTTTTTTTTATAAAATTTTCGGAATTTTTATAAAATTTTTGGAGTTTTTTATAATAATAATAAGAATAAAAAAAAAAAAAAAAAAAAAAAGTAAAGTATAAAAGTATTTTGTTAAATACATCCCTCTTATATGTAAAAGAGTAACTGCAAAATACATCCCTCGTATGAGTAAAAAGACCAAAATAGCCCTCCAGTTAGCACTTAACGAAGAAAACTAACGGAGTTAGTGACCAGGGATGTATAATGGCTAACGTTTGGCTTACGAAGGATGTAACTAGCCAATAGTATATGACAGGGATGTAAGGTCTCAAAAACTGTAAACCACAGGGATGTATTTTGCAGTTTACTCTATCATATATAAAAAGATAGTCATCATGCCACTTATGCCAATAATCAATCGAGTCATCCTATAATTAAATGCAGTCGAGCTTATTTGTGCTTGCATTATTTTATTGCTGCATACAACATATAACTAACCTTTTAAGTATATTGCTGCTTTGTTGCATACAAGCTATAATGGGTAGTTTAACTTATATTAATCTTTAACAGTTGAAGAAGCTTCGAGAAAGAAATATGAGAGGAGAAGGGCTAGAAAAAGGTTGTAGCAGTTCGCAAAGGAATAATGGAAGGAAGCGCTTGACGGCAAAGGGTAAGTAAAATTATTAATTCTTGTGTGATCGCCCATTGGACGTGACAATAACCTAATCTAAACAACCCTTTACTGATCTTGGAGCATCATTTGTTTGGTTATTGAATAATTGTTGCTTTTGTGCTGCCGGATACGAATGAAGAAGACCAACCTGCCATATGGAAGTGTCTCGGTATGTTGTAATTAGAGTCCTTCTGTTTTTTATTATACGTAATTTTCTGGATCGCATTTTTTATTATATTTTTTTTTATACATTTACAGTGCTTAAATGTTCTATCCAAGAAACATGACATATACTATGCTTCAGAATTGGGATCCCAGTGCGAAGACGCTCGGCTGAGTCACAGTCGTCGCATCGAGAAACGTCCCACTGAGTTTGTGTTGCGGCCATTCACCGAAAACAAGTTCAACTTTACTGAAGTTGGCAATGAAGAGGTGCTCTTACAGTTTGAAGCAAGTGAGCACGGTGACTAGAAAAAGTAAACTTGAAACCGTTATTCAATAAAACACTCCTTTTAGATTATGTTGATTTAGTCATGTATAACTTTGTTAATATGCGATTATGTTGATTTAATCATGTACGAATTATGTAAAACTTTGTTAAAACCAATTTGCATAGTCTCATATTAAAATAGATTTACTTACCTTATTATGTTGCTTTTTCTCCTTAGTTAATTCCATATCGGGTAAAACTTTGTTTCATATATAACACTCCTTTTTGATAAACTATACAGTAGAAAAAGAAGTAAATTTGAAACCAAAGAGCTTAGTATTAGAATTTTAATGTTAACATATTACTGTACCGTATGTTTATCTTTACAGGTCAATACATGATGCCCAAAAAAAAGGTGATGACGCATATGTTAACATTGGATTAAGCCGCCAATTTGGTATGTATTAATTTCTTATAATTTCAGGAATATAAGAAACCCAGGTATTTACCTTTTATCTTTACAGGTCAATTACAATCTCCTTGAACATTACTTGGTCTCATACATAACACTCCTCATTTACAGGACCGATATAAAATACACACTGATGTGCACACATTTGATTAAGACGCCCAGGCGAACATCAAAAAAACCATTGGATTTTTTTTCTGAACCAGGTAGTTTCAAGAAAGAACTTCCAGTCATCTTGAGCAATTGCCTATTTTCTCACACAATTGGAGCATTTCAAATAGACATTTTTCTTTCTTTTCACAATATGTTTCTGTCTCGATTCATTTCTTAAAATGATTGTTTCTGTATACCTTTGTGTCTGTATGAACACTTTCTTATTTGGTTCAAAAATCGCAAGATGCAGCAGCTAATACAGGCAGCAAAAGAGTGTCAGACCACCGTGGAACAGGCGGCTATGAGCATACACGATTCGCCATCAAGCTTAGCAAACAGACAACAAAAACCTAAGTCGGCTGGTAACATACGAAGATATATCAAGACACCCCCGCCGCGTTGCGGCGGGTTCAAATTACTTGTTGCAAAACATACCATAAGGTTCGGTGCTATACATTTAAACTTTAAACATTATCACTAGCTTTACAAGTGATTTGTCGAAAAATACCCCATTGTTCTTCTTCTTCATCCTCCTCATATTCACACCTAGATTCCGGCCATCATCTCTGGCTACCAACCACCATATCCAATAATTTTCCCGTATATACGTAGATACGGGCCGAAATTTGGATTGATGATGTGGAGGATGAAGATGAAGAACATTGTGGTCAAATCACTTGAAATGTTAGTGATTACGTTCACAATTTGACTGTATATTACTCGCATGGACCTATGAGAGTGTTATGCAACTTGAGATATTTTGAAGAGTATATTACGTTTCCTTAACTTTTGCCCTTATATAAAAGCAGTTTAGGTCCATCATATGAGTAGTGATTGTAATTAGTGTCCGATAAGTACAACTGGTTATCCGCGCATAGGGAAACTTAAATTAGTGTGTGCTTTCTTGCTTGTGTGTGTGAGATAGTGTATTTTTAAAGTTTATGCAGATGGTTTGGTGAACGTCTGACAGCATGTACGCGTTTGTGTTTGTTGACGGGTGTAAGTGAAAGTAAATGAAATGGAAGTGAGGAAGTTTATGATAATCTATAAAAAAGTTGAATATGTGGGAACATAATTTGAAGGTATATCTTAAAAATAAATGATTGAAAATATATGACTAAATTTATGTTTACAATTTTGTGATAATCTTCTGATGGTTGTTGTAAATAAATTAATAAAACTTTTTATTCATAGACAAATAAGAGATTGGCATAATTTCAAATGAGGGACAAATGCGTTTAGGTATGTGTGCTTTAATCTTGACTTTAGGTCTGAAGCTTGGTTTAGGAGCTGTTGAGTGGTAGCGTTTGGAGTGACTTTTTATTTGACAAGACAATAATCTGATGTTTGGATAATAATTTCACTTTTGGATTTGGTATTCATACTAAAACAGCTGCAATATTTCAAATTCTGGGTCCAAAGAGTGATTTAGTGACATTGTGAGGTCAGACTAAGCACTTCTCTCTACATGTCTTTTATTTTTTTATTATAAATTAATAAAATTAATTATTAATACTTTTATATATTATTAAAATATTATTTTTAATTTAATTATATTATTTTCTCTCTTACATCAAATCCAAATTCAAATCCTAAATCAAATTTAAATCCAAATACAAATCCTAAACGCACCTATATACCAAACGGGCCCTTAGTTGTTGTTCCGACGTATTAAATTTTATACGATTGAGATCCTCTCATTTTCAAATCTCTAATGTTCTTCTCATGTTAACATGTTGTGAATGAAATAATTTAATGGGTTCAACATTAATTTGATTGGTTCAACATTAGAAAATATGAGAGACAAACTTTAAAGGATCCCAATCCATTTTTATATATGGTCATAGATGGGTATTCACAGAACGAATATGTTTAGGTTATGGGAGAAATTCGAATATTTTTCCTGTTGATGTATATCGCTTAGGAGGTATTTGCCATTTTTAGAATTTATTTTCATCACATTTAAATATGAGTGTTGAGTACTTCTTCAAGTGATTTCATTAACATGAAGCACAGTGTGCGAATAATGTTCAAAGTTACTATTTAAGAGTTGACAAACTCTTAAACTCTGTTCTCGAGTTTTTTTTTTAAAAGAATGGAAAGGGATGGGAAGGGAAATAAAAAATATTGGTGTTTTTAAGTTTTTTTAGAAAGGAAAAGTAGAGGATGGGAAGGGGAGATGGAGGGAAATTATGGACTTTTTGTGTATATGTGTTCCTCCCAATATTGGGATGATTAGGAAGGGAAGTGGGTTAGTTAAATCATGGGCTTGTGTAAAATTACAAATATATCCTCAATATTCATAACGTTTTATATGTTTGACCTAATTTTAACAATTCACAACAGATACAATTTCTTCCATAATTGCCAGCGTCTATTGTTCTTCTATCATCACAGTAAGTTTATCCCGAATAATTTCAATCTATGTTAAAAGCATCACCAAACTCACCACGATTTCTTTGAGTGAAAGGTTGAGTTACCACACGTCAACCCCTATCCTAGCTGCTTTTTAACCTCGTTACTGGTTATTTTTTTTCTTCCATGGGTAATAGGATTATCACTATATAATATTCTTTAAACTACATATAAATCAACATATTAGATAGCATTCAGTTATGATTTGCATTGATTAGAAGCTAGTGACTTTCTTTCTTTCTTTTTTTCACTGGTGTGAAGATGGCTAAGACTTTGTAAGTGCATAGTTTTACAAAGAATGTGTTAATCAACACTTTGGTTAAGGTTTGACATAAGATATTTGTTATGCGCAGCAAAGATATTTGGTTGAGGTTTTTATTTTGTTCTATGATGTGATCATCAGGGATCCTTTGATTTTTTGAGGCCTTATGTGAAGACGTAATATGATTAAAAAAAAATAGTGTTGAAGTGTTGATAAAAAATGACACTGTTTCATTAGATACATTAAAAAACTAGTTACATAAATAGCATTAAGGTTGATGGCTGCTGCATAAAAACGATGAGTAAATTATCATTTGAGGGTATATTGGTAATTTGGATAGCTTTCTATCCTTTCTTTGCAACTTAAAAATAAAAACTCAAGAACACAAATAAAAATAACCAATTTCTTCACATTGTCATCTCTTACTTTGCCCTTCTCATCCTTTCCCATTTCGTTTTTTAAAATTTAAACTTGAGAACAGATTAGGTCTTCTGCATATAGGTTCTTCTCGTTCTCCTTCACATTATGTAGAGGAAAAAAGGACCTTTTCAATTCGATACCTACGATTATTGAGCATATTTAATTGTTTTTTATTCATTTCATGACTCATACATTTGTTTTAGGTACTTTTGTGATGTTCATATTATAATGTCATTTATTACATTGATGCATATATCGGTCTATTTCTTATATCACTACACCTTTCGGGCCAATTGGCGAGTACTTTTTGAAGGTTATAGTGAGGACGTTAAAAAGTTTTAGCAAAGACTTGTCATAGTAAAAAGTCATCGCCAATTCGTTAAAAGTTTTGCTGATGACTATGAAGCCTTTTAGTGATGACGGTGTGGGCCCACACAAATTCTCAGTCAAATAAACCGACCGGATCCCACAGGCCTTCGGAAAGAAGATGTCCTCACCAATACTTTTTCAATAAAAAAGCGAATTAGTTAATTAATCAGTTAGTTATTTAATTAAATTAATTAATTATATTTATTTAATAATAAATAATATTTAACAATAAAATACAAATAAGGTCTCACAGGCTTTTGGAGGACATGAGTTCGCCAAATTTACCAGCACATTTTTGTTGCATCTGCTTGCTTTTTGCTGCATTTCCAGATTTCCTTTACAAAAAAGCTACAAAAAAACACATGTAAACTACCTAAATCAAATATACCAAGTCGCTAAAAGATCCATTTAATAACAAAGTCACTAAAATAACAAAGTCTCTAATTTTTTTCAAAACAAAGTCGCTAAACTTCGTTGATACAAATATCCATAACCATTTATTTGTCCATACCAATATCAACACTAAATAAAAATCATCCCTGAGCCCCATCATCATCATCATAATCATAATCATCATTCTTTCCATCACTTTCGCTTGGGTGAGGAAACATCGCCGATAAATCGAACATACCTTGTTGAGTGCCCAAGTAAGCACAATTTGATTGATTTGTGATTGTGCGCTTTCGGCTGATATTTTAGCTTTTGCAGTTTCATTCATCTACCTTTTAACATGTTCCCTCAACGACTGATCGGCTTCTTGTTGCGAGTATGATGACGCCCCTTGGAATTGTGAACTGAAGCATGAACTCGAATCAATGCTCGCTGCATAACCTCGAATCAATGCTCGCTATCCTTCTATCCACACCATGTAGCTGCCTGCATTGTTTACCACCTAGGACTAAACTCGCAGTATTAGTCAGCGCAATCCCGGTGGAGGTACTCGCACCCTGTTCGTATTTGACTTGCGTAACTCAAAAGATGTCGTCTCTTATTTGAGTTATCAATACAATTTAATGAAATGCGACAATTCTTATCTATTGAATAGGAAGACACTTGGTTCATACAACTCGCTCTATCGTCACTTGAATACTCTCAGAAGTAATATATAAGACGTGATTAGGAATAACGATACTTTCTTATTTGACTTATGTAACTAAAAATATGTTGTTGCGTATATGCGCTATCAATACAATTTAATGAATTTTGATGATTCTATCGATTGAATAGAAAGACCTCTGGTTCATACCAATCGTTTGATCATCACTTGAATACTCTCGGAAGTGATATATAAGACTTGCTTAGAAATGGCGATACTTATGTATTTAATTTACTTTACTTAAAATAATTATGTCACGTATATGCGCTCTCAATGCAATTTGATGAAACTTCATGATTCTATTCCACCGTAACACTGAATTTCTTTAATGTTTTCGACATTGAAACTACTAGTTTATAAAAAAATTCACGTTACTTACCAAATAATATATATTTAAATTTATATATTTTTATAACCTAAATAATGTTTATAATTAAATTTATAATAAAGTACACGAAACTAATTACATTTCTTAAATAATTTTAAAAGTATTTTAATGGTTTTTACTCTTAGCGACGAGAAATCGTCGCAAAAGAAAAACCACATTATTAATTACGCAATTAGTTTATGTTAGCCTTAAAAGTGAAGCCATAATCAGAAATGACATTAGTTTCTTCTTTTACTATACGCAGGGACTAGTTTAGTTAATAGTGCTAAGTTAGGCGTGTAAGTGTGTATAAATCCTAGTCACAACTAGGAGGGGTGAAGTCTCATTGTAATATTTCACGAGGTGTGTCTGTTCTTCATTTTTCTAATCTAATAATACCATGTCTTTCTTTTTTTCAAGCTTTCCCGACCTTTCGAACCACATAAATTAACATACTTTAAGATCTTATAATTGGTATCAGAGTGAGGTTATTATTTTTGTTGGTTTTTTGTGTGTTCGTATCATATATTGAAGCTGTTTTTATCACTTTCTTTGAAACTAGGGAAAAAATTTCTATCCTATTGTGGTAACAGTATCATACACAAGTTTATATGTTTCAAAAGTATTCAATAAGTCCTAAAATTTCTTTCAAAGTTTTACATAACTATTTCTTTTGTCTTGTTTAGTCCAAGATGTCAGTTTTATGTAAACATCATTTTCATGACTTTTTGTACCAAAACCCGTGAAGATTTTGTGGTAAAAAAAGGGTCGAAAAATGGGTTTTTCAATTGGATTTTAAAGATAAAAGCTGTGGTTTTTCTGAGTTTTGAAACCATAATTTTTTAGGTTTTCCGACTTTCAAAACCCTAATTTTTGAAGGACTCCCAGTTTCACACAAAACTTTATGTGTTTTTTTCGAGTTTTCAGATGCGTTTCTCCAACTCTTGAGAATACTCAATTACTCCGAGTTTATCGGATGAGGTTCTCCGACTTTTGGACACTCCGAGTCTTGAGAACTCTGGATTTGCATCTGATTTCATATCCTCCGTATTTGTTCTCTCCGAATTTCAACTCTCCGAGTTTTAAACCGTTGACCAAAATAAAAAATGAAAGACTCTTTGTGTGTACTTCAGTTATAACATCACAAGTCCAAACCGAAAAAGAAATAATCACAAGACGCGACTGTTATGATAGAAGAAGACATCCACAGCAAAAACAAGTCCACAAACAAAACCAATCCTAATACTAGTGATAAGAATTTAAAACATACATTTTTAGGGGGTCAGTTAAGCCCTAAATAGATACATTTTATATCCGTTACTACTTAAAATCGTTCCTTTTCACATTTTAGATCTTTTGGAAGAAAAATGATGGAATGAAGCATATTTGGACGAAAAGGAGCAAAAACATGAAGAAAATGGCAAAGTCAAGATCCGAGGCTATTCATTGTACCTGACGGCGTCCCAACAAAAGGGCGACGCCGTCCCTATATAAGAGTTTTTATCAAGCTACACGCGACGGCTCAGAACAAATTCTGGTTCTACTACCTGACGGCATCACGCCTACACTCTGGAAGGCGTCTCCCTTATTCTCCACACCAGACGCCAAAGAACCAATCTCAGATGACGTCCTTCATGAAGACTGACGGCGTCACACTTATCAACTGACGCCTTCCCAACAATGAGTTGGCCCAAACGAAACCCTAATGAAGGCGACCTGACAGCGTCACTAGCAAAAGGTGACGCCGTCGCATTTGTAAATCTATATATAGAATTCGATTTTTTTGCATTTCAAGAGGTAGAACTTCGGAGAGCAAACCCTAATTCAGTTATAGTCCGACTTGGACAGTATTTTATGGTTCCATACCCTTCTTTACATCATAAGATAAGTATGTTTATCCAGATTACCATTATGTCTACCCCATGTTTAATTGTATGTGTGTTTGATTGCTTGTTTACCATGAGTCGCTAAATTATCCTTGTGTTTGCTTAGATCTATGAAACCTAGTTGTTGATTATTGTTAGGTTGTCTCTTGTCTTAATTGGTAGACGCTAGAGTAAGGAAAACTGGCTTCTTCTTTAATTGTTACGGGCTTGAACGTCCTAAATAGCAAAAAATCTTAGGAGTGCACCTAGGCCATTCGTTGTGTTCATTGCGTGAGTTGTAGCTTGTTGATAGTAGAGGATTCGGGGAAGATACTTAGGTACTTGGCGATCCCGGATAGTCTAGAGGAGAGTTACAATTCATTGAGCTAGGGAATTAGGCACCCCCTATGACCAAACAAAATACAACGCACCAATTAAGATAAAGATGTGAAAATTCAACCGACCAATAAGAGATAACTACTAAGGAGTAAGAACATCTAAGTAAACACATTTTTTTAATCATCATAAGAGCACAACTACATTAGAATAATCTATCTTTCCTTTTCATAGCTTAAGTAGTTAAGTAGTTATAAAAAGTAGTTAAAATTGGTAGAAGAACCACCCCCACTCCTATACTCCGAGATATTTACTTGCTTTCAAAAAAGCCATAAAAGACTAAAAAGAATCTCCCTCAACGTTACCTTCTTGCCATACATCTCTTCCTAGCATCTTTATTCCCCTAGAGAATGAATCAACCCTCTGGGCTTACCCCATACTACACTATAATGATTAGGTACACTATCTAGAGGGTGAAAAAACTTGCTCGTAGAAAAGGAAGTCTTTTCGACCCCGAACCCTCGTATCAAGTTTTAGCGCCGCTACCGGGGAATAGAATAGCTAGTTAGATTTCTATCTCGTTTAGGTCTACTCGCTTGATTCCTATCAGGTGAGATTTTCTCTCTTTTTCTTAGCTTCCTTGTAGTCTATCCCCCTTCTTTGTGTTTTTGTTCGTAGCCTCATCACTTTTCATCATGGAAGGTGATAACCCACCCAACAACGATCCACCAAATCCACCACCACATCAATCACTTCCACTCAATCAACCACCACTCAACCCGCCAAGAGGCCGTACTTTTGGTGTATACTCTAGACCGAGCCATCAAGGCTATAGGAACACCATTGAGCTCCCACTTCAAGCTCAAACTACGGCCATGCGATCCGACACCATCCGGTTGGTGCAAAACGGATGTGCATTCCATGGACTTCGTTCCGAAAATCCTAATCAGCATCTCAAGGATTTTCTAAAAATCGTTGACTCCATTGACCTTGATGCTACCATACAGGAGACCACGCGCTTGCGTCTCTTCCAATTCTCTCTACGGGACCAAGTTAGGATGATCTCACCACCCGTTTCCTCGCCTAATTTTTTCCACCGGAGAGAACTACCAAGCTAAGGAATGATATCTTGATGTTCTAACAACGTTAAGGCAAAACTCTCTATGAGGTGTGGACTCGATTCAAGGACTTACTCCACAAAGTCCCTTATCACGGCATTGATCTTTGGCTCCAAGTCCAAATCTTTTATGATCATGTCAATTTCCTCACAAAGCGATTCATTGACCGAGCAGCCGGCGGAAGGCTTAGCAATCTCAATGCGGAAGAATCATGGGATACCATTGAAAGTGTTGGGAATTATAGATTTGATGATTACAAAACTACATGTGCTTAAATGAAGAATGATGAAACAACAAGGACTAATGTGACAAATTAGTTAGCTTCCTGTGTACTCTAGGGTTTGCGTCTGGTATTAGATATCCAGAATAATTAGAACTATCCAATGAGAGTCTAATAGAAATGTGTGTGTGTACACGTATAGATAGTTAGATAGTAATAGATGTATTATAGACATCTATGTATTAGTTTGATATAGTGAAGAAAGAAAACCTTGAAGTAACTTTGATTTATATGTTGTTATTCCGCTGTGCAAGTTTATTAATCATTGTTACAATATCCTAGATGGGCTTAATTGATTCTTAACAATTGGTATCAGAGCAGGGGCTCTTGATATCTAGGATCTACAAGGTTTTTTCCGAAGAAAAAGGAAGAAAAATCGAATTTGGTGCATATGTTCATATTTTTCTGCATCACTGTTTTCAAAATATGATCACTTTTTTCAAAATGTGATCACTTTTTCATTAACTGTTGGATCAGAACGAAATATTTGGTGAACGTTCTCTATATATCAACCTAACTTTTCACTGGCGGAATCGTCAATTGGAGCTTTCAAGCAAAAGTTATAGGTGCTCACAAACTTCTGCAGAGAAAGGTATGAAATTCGAATTTTAGGGTTTTTCAGATCTTGGGGTTATGGTTAAATTGGTTATTTGTGATTAGTAGCTGCCCAAGATGTTAATGTTTGAGATTATGCTCAAAGTATTCTTTTATTTGTGATTCAAAACCCAAGACATTTGTTGTTGCTGAGATCAGTTTCTGAAAAGAAGAAGCCATATACGTTTTTTTTAATGTAAAATTTGGGTTTTCCTAAACCCTAACTTGGTGAAGAAACAGGCGGTTAGTTATGTTTCTACTAGCTGTGGTGAGTCAATCATTGATTGATGATGAACCCTAGTAGAGACGTAGAAGACACGACATATGCTGTATTATTGAAGCTGCTACAGAAACTGACTAGGGTTTAAAGGCTTTCTTTGATATGTATGTATTAATAATCTTCGCTTATGTCGTCTAAATTAGTTGGTGTTGATGATTATTTACTGCCAATGTACTTTCTATTTCCAAGAGAAGTATTGATATACTGGTACTGCTGTCCATACCTGTTAAGTATTGCCAGGTGAAAACAATTAAGTGATGCCATCACATTCGAATAATACTGCTATGTATATTCATACTGTTTAGTTCTGTGGTTAGTACTGCTATCGAAATGCAAAAGAAAAGTTAATGCTGCTTTCATAAGGTTTTGTGCTGCTCGTTATGCTTTAGCTTTGAAGGTTGCTAGAATGAAGACGCAACATTAGAAGGTTGTTGATTGATCAGATCTACCTTGGTTGGTTGTGTTTCATGTGTTGAAAGATTCACAGGTTTGAATATCAAAGTAAGCAGTTTTGATATGTTATTCAACACCAGGTTATTAATACTACTTCTTAATAAAATTGTTGGGATTCGAACAGTAGTAATAAGAAGTTTGATGTTTATACTGCTTGATTTAGTACTGGTAGTTCGCGACGAGTTAATTTTGGTCATCGCATATTAATACTGTTCTCGTGAGTTTTAGTACTGCTTGTTGGCTCATGTTAATAATGACAGCTTGGGACATTAGTACTGTTCGCGTACAAGTTAATACTGCTGAGAAGATGATTATTACTGCTAGCGTTTTCCGATATACTTTTAATACTACTGGTTTGGTCAGATATCGGGTGACACACAAGTTTTGGATCTCGAACAAAACTGGAATTCTTTCAGTTTATACTTATTGATTTTATGGCTCGTTTTGGAGATTATTTGAAGATGTGATTACGAAGACAATTGAATATTGCTTATTGGATGTTGTAGTTGAGTTTCACATGTGCGTGTTCTTATCATATCTCAAATGACTTACAACATTTGGAGATAACTTGTTCGTACTTTATAGAGATGTGACAAAGACTTGACGAATCTAGCAAAGGTTTGTGATCTACAAACTGATGGTGCTTAATGCTCACATTTGCTATCAGTTTAAGGAGTTACGTTGTTGTGCTCAGTGTCTCATGATATAGTTGAGGATTTGTCAAGAGGTTGCGGTCTACTTATACTTTTTGGTCCAGTATGAGTTCGGAGTTAGGTGGATAGTACAAGACTTAAGACACAAGTTTGGGAAATTCTAATTCTTCATCAAATTCGTTATACTAAGTTTTCTTAATCAATAATCATTACATAAAGCCTAAAGAGTTCGTGATTCAAGAGATGGTAAACATATTAGTTTCAGGGGAAGCTTATTGATTAAATTACAAGCACCACTCGAGGGGAAGTGTTATTCAAGTTGCATATCTACAGAAGCCCCTACTCGATGATTCCAAAAAGGGGAAGAAGATTACAGGTTTGCAGCTTATTATGTGTGGTGACATGTTCAAGAAGATCTTAAGTCAAGGGGAAGCATTGAAGACTGTTTCATCCTCAAAGTCATCATTGTTAGGACCCTTAAAGTCATCATCTTCATCCTCATTTTCAGCACTTAGAAATCTTTACAAACCTCTTAAAATCATCTCATCATAAGGAAAGCTCCAAGTGGTAACTCATCCACCAAAGAACCACCCAAGAAAATTGCTCGTGTGGTACACGAAATCTCTTCAACCGAATCATCTCCGGTCAAGTCCACAAATGCAAGGATTTCTCCTCCACCAATCAAACCAATCCATAAAAGGATAGTTCCCACAAAACTACCTATGCCAAACACCACCATACCTCCTAAACCAAACAATCCCATTTCCACTAAACCATCACCATTGGTGCCTAGAGCTATTTCATTCACAACTCCACTCTCATCACCACACCTCTATAATCTAGAGGATTTTCCTCCTAGGCCGTCTCATCCTCCTCCACCGGTAACATTCTCCTCGTTAGGAGGAATAGTGCTACAAAATCAAGGTGTTGAGTCAACACTAGCTCCGGCTTCCTTTTCGCCGTCACCATAAAATAATCCCATTTGGATTATGAGAAATTATCAAAGCCAATCACCCGACCATATAGAAGTTGACACTTCTCTACCACCACCATCATTCTTGGTCGAGCCATCTTCAAATGCGCCTCCACCAATCCCTCCGTCGTTTGAGGCTCCCCAACCCGCTTCACTTGATCCTTCGCATCAAGCAATTTCCTTTCTTCCACAACCACTACCTAGCCATGACAAAGATTGTGATCATTTTCAACATGTTGAAAGTTTAATACATGAAGTACGGGAAGATCAACGTTTCATGTTCTATCACCTCCTCGAAAGTTTTGACGAGATTAAACCTAAAAAAACTTGAGCTAGAGGATTTTAGTGGTGTCCTAGTATCAAGTGTTACTTAGATAATTCTAGTAATTCCAAGTCATGTATCGTTCATTTTCTTAGTTTTTAGAGTCATGTATATCATATCTCTAGTTTTATTAAATGAAATTACATGATACTTGCTATATTTCTGAGTATATGATTATGTTGTATAATACATATCTCACTTTGATGTTAACATTATTTGTTATATCACCATTGATGAATTTAGTCATCAGCCTTACAGATCCTTGATATTTGCCTAGATGGATCCCCCCAATGAGGGAACCGTGGGATTCGTGCAACAAAATACTATTTTTCCACTAACTTGAATCATATTTGCAGGAAATTATGCATTATACTTGCTTTCTAACTTTTGTTTTGTAGTTATTCAATTTACACATGAAGACTTTGACACCCTAAAGCTAGAGGGAGCTTTGTGTCAAAGCAATACATTGCAAAATCACTTGCAATATTAGGATTACATTTCATGACGTCCCTTTGCAAAGTAGCAATCATCAAGGGGGAGCATATTCGTCACATAGACGAAATCTTTTGCAAACTTAGTTGCAAATGAACTAGCTTAGTATTATTTCTCTTGACGCCCTCACATAGGGATGGACTCATTAAGGGGGAGCTAAGACGAAATCTTTTCCCGTTACTTGCTCTCTATATTATTTTTCTTTTCTTTTTCTCACATGTTTTTTTTTAAAACAATATGTTAGTTTATTTTCGAAGCTCTTTTTGTTTCGACAAAAAGGGGGAGAAGAAAGTAAAAACTACAAATTCAAACTTTTACGAATTTTTAGCTTTTCCTTAAAATAATTTTATGTTTTGTCATCAACAAAAAGGGGGAGATTGTTAATACAAATAAGCCGTAAAAACGTTTATTTATATTTTACGATCTTCTTATGTTTTGTCGATAACAAACGTAAAATCATTTTAACGAAACAAATAAAATACGTAAATAGTTTGAGCCAATAGTTTTCTAACACACTTACGTTTTCACATAAAACACTAAAACAAGTATAAGTGATTTTATGATTTAGTAATACATATGTACAACTACTAGTGTTTACATATTGGGCAAATATATACATAACTAGCATGTATTATAAATGGGTAAAAACTACAACCCATGGAGCATATCCATAACCCATGGTATTGACCCATACCCATTTGACTACATGCATTGCATCTATTAGATACATTGTATCTAATGAAAGACCTATGGATCAACCCATAACCCATGACCCATAACCAAAATACCCTTGGGCAAAGAGGAGCGTCCCACGGATCCCTAGTTTTACACTAGACGGAACCCTTAAGGGAGGGATCCGTGGGATCCGTGGAACAGTGGATGTTTTTCCTCTATAAATAGTGAGTCATTTCTTCATTGTTTCTCACCCCTTTCTCACATAATTTCTCTTTGAGTTAAAAACTCTCTAACCCAAGATCCAAGTGATCTGTGTATCTAGTTTTGTTTTTTATGATCCTCTAGGTTCCTCTTAAAGGCGAGATCACCACCTTTGAAGTCAAGCAAGCTCAAGTCCATGAGTTGCCATGCTTCCTCATCATCAAGACTACTGAAGTTATCTTGTTGATGGTTCTTTTGTTTCTCCTAAGAAGTGTAGTATTGAAGACATTTGTGAAAGATGTCTCAAGTGTCAAGACGAAGACATTAGTAAAGGGTGTCGATCGTCCGTATTGTGAGTGTTTGTGAAGGGTGATTAGAAGTCAAGACTAGAGGCATTAGTGAAGAGTGCCTAGAAGTCAAGACACAAGACATTAGTGAAGGGTGTCTTGAAGATTGAGTCAAATGCATTAGTAAAATGTGCCTAAGGTGTACATTCGATGTACAAGATAGATTAGTATTGGGTCAAAGGATATTGTAATCCTTGTTGATATTATTATAAGGAGTAGATCTCCTTTGGGGTTAGGTGATTGGTGTAGTGTTGGGTTGTAGTTCCTCCATTGTAATGGAACTTGGTATCTAGCCTAGTACCGGATAAAGGGTAGGCGACGTTGTGATAGGATTGGTTCTCCTTGGTGAAAAGGACTTGGTATCTAGCCTTGTACCGGATAAAGTGTAGGAAACGTTGTGAAGGTTTCTCCTCCATAAGGATTCGGTGTTGGGTAGTGATTACGAACTCTCGAGTAGGTTACTCGGGGAGTGGAGTAGGGCAAGGAAGGTGTCCTTGTAGCCGAACCACTATAAATACTCGCGTTGTGGTTTTGTGCTTCTTACTCTTTATCTTTTCATTACATACTTATATTTCTATATGTTTGTTTATCAACATCCAACACACATCCAAATAGATTGACATAAGTCGATCTAAATAGTTTAAAACGAGTTTTAATTGGTAAAACTATTCAACCCCCCCTTCTAGTTTTCTACAATTGGCATCAGAGCTTCGTTACCAAGTTTCTTAAAGTATACTGTACTTTAAAAACTTGATACAATCCATTATTAATTGAAAACTACAAAGAAGGTTTTTCATAAAAACAAACACCATGTCTTTTAAAACTCTTTGTTTGGATGTTAATTAGATGACAACATTTTTCTTATTATTTATTCTTCATTTAATTGCACTAATCATCTTTGTCATGTTGCTTAGTTAAAGCTCATACCTACCAAGTCATAGGAATCACTTGGTAACAAGAATACCTTCCCTAAGAAGGTATCTTAAACACATAGGAGCCGGAATTGTCTACTGACATTTGTTGTGTCATTTGTAAAGACATTCCTAAGTGCATTAGAGGTATGACTTTCCACTTATCTCTAAATAATATTAGCTTGATAAATAATTCTGCTTACATAGGTGTTTATATGATTATCTTTTGTGCGTATTCATGTATTACATATAGCTTCATTAGGAAGCCTTTCTCGCATACGTGTTTCTTTTTGTCTAAAGTCGAGGTTTATAAAATTTGTGTTTTACTTCATTTAATCCAAAAATCATATCCTTCTAATAATAAAACAAAACACAAATCTCAAAAATTCCTCCTTCCCCCATAAAAACCCCTTCCGTCGTCCACTCCATCAAATCCTCACTTTTTCAAATCTTCCACTTTCAAAAATTAACTCTCACTCAAAACTTCATCTTCCTCTTCATCTCATCTCATCTCAAACCAAAACCAAGAAGGTTCGTCAACAACATGGTTTACATCGCCCTCGTGCTCATCGCCTTAACGCTCATCGCTCTTGTGTTCCCCTATGATGAAGTTCTCATACGGAGACATATACTTTGTGTTGTTAATCTACATTGGGAGACATTGTTGTATTGAGTTTTTGAGCATCAATTTTAAGTTTTAATCAAATTTCAAGTTTGTTGGTTACTGTGGAAATTTCCAAGTTTAAATTTCCATATTCAAGGTTTTAATAAGCTCCTGTTATAATCAAGTAATCTTATTTAAGCTTACTTAAGCTTTATATAGCTTTTGATAAGCTTTTGAATCAGTTTTAAGCAAATTTGTTATATGGTCAACCAAGGTCAACTGTGAGCTCAAATTGAAGAAGGAAATGGACATTGGGTTGATGCAGTCTTGTTATGGGTTTAAATAGATTAGTATAGTGGTTCTTTGGGTTTGGTATTGGTCTGCACATCAGTTGAGCACATGTGAGTTACTTTCTCACTTTTCTTTTTTTGTCATTTTTGCATCTTATGCTTGTTTCTGTTTCTGAGGTTACCATCAGTTTAAACATGTTTCATTAACTGTATTTAAGCCTTATAAGCTCAGTTTGATCACTGGTATTAGTTAGATTAGAAGTTGGCTTATTTAAATATGTAAACAGGTAGATAAAAGGGTGTTTGGATTGAGCATATATACTGTGATTTAGGACAGTTCAGTGGTACACTCTTGTTGTTTCAAGTTTGTTTAATCCTAATTGACTCATTTGAGTCAAGTCCTTGTGCCTTTTTAAGCTCAAAAGTCAAAATCCCATTTCAATGGCCTTAACAGCTCACTGTTGGGGTTTTTACCAACTCAAAAGCTCAATTTTTGTTTAAATGTACTAGATATAGATTGCAGCAGTGTTATTTCATGTATTCATATCATTTCCAGTCCTTAATTCATGATCAAAATTAGAAAAAGTCAACTTGTCAGTTTTGATAAAAAAGTCAATATACCCAATCCTTTGTATCATTCTTAGCATTGAAATGAAATATTACTAATATTCTAGTTTATCTAGGTTATTATTATCTTAATGTGTTTGTCATCTCTTTTGATTTATATCTTTCGTATTCCTTCGTGATACATTAGAAACTATTAATGCATGCTAAAAGAAAATGTAGGCTAATACACAAATCTTGGTATAAAACTATAAGATCTAAAAACCTATGTTCTTATCAAAAATCTGTTTCTGTTACTACATATCCACGGATCCCTATAGTTATACTAGCCGGATTCCTGATAGAAGGGAACCGTGCTAACAGTTCCTCTGGATAACAGATTTTCCATGCAAAATAAAAACCGCTTTCTTCTTAAAAGAAATGCTCTACTAGAATGTCAAACATTAAGTGAGTTAAATGTCATTGTTAATAAACATCTTGTAAAAATGTTAGGTAATCATTGTTTTGCCCGTAATACGTCACATCCTATTAACTTCTCTTTCCTATAGGTTTAGCCATGTCGCATGAATATGAGTTTGATTTTCACTCACTAGCGTCTACACTCCTAACATCTCCCTTGAGCCCAACACACCTGGAAATCATATCCGTGGGTTCAATAATCTCGAAAACCGTCACTTCCACGAAGGTCGTATTGTCAACACCCCTCTACAATTCGAAGAAGGTATCAATACTTCCTTCCGAGCCATAGGACTAGAATGTCTTCTCGAAATTAACGAGAAAATATGTCCAAGGTTTATATTGGAATTCTTTCGTAAAGTTGAACTCGTTCGTAACGAGGATCGCTCTCTATCTCTTTGGTTTTGGATCAAAAACCAAAAGTTTGTCTTAACCCTTGGGCAATTTGCTCACATCCTCCGGATTCCAAATCATGGACAATGTGCCTTCACTGAAGATTGGTCTCTTGATTCTCTCTTCAACTTTCGTGAAGAAAATAGTCCATATTGTTCACACATACCTTCCTCGGTAGACTTGAATCGCATAATATGCAAACCCCATTACTCCGATCCAAACATTATCCATACACGGGATATCCGAGAAGAGTACAAGCCTCTTGCACTCATCCTACGTGAAAATGTTTGGATCCTTAGGGGAAATCGAGAAATCCTTCCCGCTTGTTGTGCTCACATAATGTATTGTTTGCTAACACAACAACCATACAATCTCGCCTACTTCTTCGCAAGGCGAATTGTAAATCTTCAAGGCTCCAAGAATAAACTCATCCCTTATGGAATGTTCTTGACGCACCTTTATCATAACATCATGTACTTTCATCCTCAATTTCAAAGTCCGTTGTACGTACTTGTGAACAAGATGATGGAACCTCTAAACGCATCTCTCATGAAGACTTTCTTCATTCCTGAATCGGCAAACACTCATCAACCATTTGATGACCCATCTAGCGAAAATGATCAAGGAACTTAGTCTTCTTTCTAAATAGGGTCAATCCTTAGTATCCATGCTTTATCAATGTAATCCAATTTCTTCCATGAAATAAAACATCTTACATTTGATATCTTAGTGTTAGAACCCCTTAAACTAACCTTGAAATATGATGCATTGTCAAAATCATTACATACCTTTTGTAAATTTTCTGCTTAGCAGATAGACGGATCCCAAAGTTAGTGCCAGACGGATCCCTTCTCTTAGGGAACCGTGGGATCCGGTGAACAGAAATGTAACAATTCGCATTTTCGGGTCACTATTCACTGTTACTATTCACTTTTCACTATTCATCCCGTAAAATTTTTATGTCACATTCTCGTAGGATAAATTATTTTAGTAATGACCTGAGAGTTCGACAATCGTTAGATCATTTTCGCAATAGTTATTAAGAAAACATCGTCTTAAAGTTTCATTTTGGTCGGAACACCATTTCAACGTCCCGCGCATAACGAAAACTGCCTATGACAATTTTCCCCGCATTAGATTAATTTTTGGATCACTCATGATGAATTTGAGAATTTTTAAGATTTATTTTTATGTTACCAAATAAGCCCAGCGCAGTACGAAACTAAACTTACGTTTTAAACAATTCTACTTACATCCAGACTTAACGATTCCTGCACTGTATTTCCTAAGATTTTTAGAAACTTTTACATTTTTGGTAAAGTCAAACATATTTCCCTCCTCCTTTGACCATAAAGAAATTAACCTTGTACGTTCTACCTTTTTCTTAAATCGCGTAACTTTTAAACTTCGCAAATAACTGTTAAGTTATCCCACGTATGACGAAAACCACATTTTTACATCTCATATAACTTTTAGACTAATTTTAGTCTACTCTAAATAAATTCACGGTCGTTTCCCTGAAATTTCGTTCTTTTCTGATAAACTACGAATTACGCGTTTTTGACCCGTATTTCCAGTTTTAAGCAGCGTTTTTGCACCCAATAAGACTTATCACCCATTTTATATTTTTCGATGGAGTATAATGACGAGTTTCATCATTCCTGCAAGTTTCATATTTTTACGATACCCGGTTTTACCTTTTATGGCTTCGGTTAGCATTTAACGGAACCAAAACTCACTCCGTAACCAAGATAATACCAAAACTATCCACCAAAGTCATCCTATCTTATCATGAACGAAATTAGGGAGGGGATTCATCATGTTGGTGTAAAAATCCTAAGCATACTTTATTTAGATCATTACATGTGTAAACTTAACCATGGTTAGTTTTTAACCCAATATATAGTTAACCATAATCTCTAGCCTATAAATACCAAGCTAAATCACTTCATTTTTCTTGCACCACCCCTTTTTATCATCTAAAGTCCTAAACCCTAAGGCATTTCTTATAGATCTTGTAAGAAAATTCATGTGTTCTTGAAGAAAACTAGCGTTTGATCTTCGTTCTTGGAAGTTTTCAAGAAAAAGTCGTTATAATCTTCAAATATCTTTAAGTCTCCAAAAAGACGTCGTTATAATCTTCTTTTCTTCTTCGGGTTCTCAAGAAGGCGTTGTTATAATCTTCTAATAGCCGTGGGTTTTCGAAGATTGCAAATTCTACGTCGAAGCTCCGTTAATATTTTATTTTTCCATAATAATCAAGCATTCTATTTTAAGGTAAGTATTTATAAAAACTCAGACTTATTTAAATACTTAAAAACTTTGTTAGTTTATTTACTGTATTTATAAACTCTTAATATATCATATAATCAAGTAATCAAAAATACATGTTTTACGTATTGAGCACTACAATACTAGGGAACTTCATGTGAGGGGTTCATTTGGGTAAACGGATCGACGAGTTACTGGATTTATGAATTAAAGTGTCCTAGCTCCTCGAACGTTTACTGCATGACCTCTGAATTGTGATGGCCCGAACGGTAGTACGAGATATACAAACTAAAACCATTTCTATAAACAAACATACAAATACTACGTCATGATCAATATAATGGCATATATAGGCTCGTTCATGTTTTCGTAGGAATTATTCTGAACCTAAGAGTTGACATCATATTCTAGGTTATACGTAGAGACTTCCAGGCTTATCCATCGATCCCGTTATACGTTGTGATATCATTTTTAAGGTGAGTTTCATAGCCCCTACTTTTATACCTTTTGAATTACTTTTTGGGGGAGATACATGCTCAAATATTTTCATTTACTTTCACAAGTACTCTAAACTTTTAAGGATTTCCGTGAGTCATAGCCCCTATTTTTTTAATACTTGTTTTACAAACTCTTTGGGGGAGATACATGCTCAACTATTTCTTTTACTTTTACAAATACTCAAAACATTATACTTGATTGCATTATACGTGATTGCATTATACTTGATCGCATTATACTTGGTTGCATTATACTTGATTACGTTATACTTGATTTCGTTTTACATGCTTGGAAATACTTAACTCGCTTAAATACATGAATTGTATTTACAAACGTACGCAATACTCTATGCTGTCGGAGAGATATTGATAGTACTATAAGTCGGGTATATGCCCCCGCCCATGGTACCCGATTCATGACCATGGGATTAATATAGTGCTATTTGGGAAGATGCCCCCGCCCATGGTACCCGATTCATGACCTTGGGTGAATATAATCCGGTGTATTGTGCAAACTATATTTTGGCAGTGGGTTGTGAACACACAGGTTGCAAGTTTTATATGAACGGAACTTGGAACTGAGTGGATTTACAATGCCTTTGCTGTGAAAACATTCTTTCAAGGCTTTACACGTTAAACAAACTCTATGAACTCACCAACCATTGTGTTGCCACTTTTTAGCATGTTTATCTCAGGTCTTAAGGCGATAGCTAGAGTTTGAAGCATAGAGTCGCACGGCATATTTTGAAGACTTACGCTTATATCATTTACCATTCCAAACATTTTGTAAACATTTATATATTATACTTTGGGACCTCATTGTTTGTAACTCTGATTTCATTAATCGAATGGTAACTTTTCAAAACGTCTCATTTAGAGGTCGTTTTCTATAACTTGTACTTTGTATTATGAAGTAGCACCCCAATGACACAATATTCCGCTGCGGTATTTTGGGGGTGTTACAAGAAAATGCAATTGCAATCATTGTATTTCAAACATGTCTTTAGATCACTTAACACTAAGCTAGACATAGTGCCTTAAGGCAAATTAAAGTCCCTTTCAAAGTTGAGTAAACTCGTACTCACGCATAAATTTCTCTTAGATCACACTCGAAACATTTGTAGATCTATCGTCTCACCAAAACTCATTACTCTTCCGCTCTTATACTCACACATGATCTCTTACATGTTAAAACATCTAGCTTTGGAAATCTTTCGAAATTGATTATAATCATTCTTACCTCAAAATTTGGTCGAAATTGATCAAATTCAGTTTTTCCATCTTAAGATTTTAGGATATCCTCCAAGACATTATCCTAAGTTACTATCTGATCTCTAGGATCATTTAGCCCCATTTGACACTCTCAAATCCTTAGTGTCATCTTTGGTCACTCATTGGTACTCTTAAAAGTTCAAACTTCTTCCATAAAAGGTAATCATTAGCTACATCACTCATTATCCTTAAGTATTTAAGTACCTCTTCATTTAAGACACTTAGATGGACTAAAACACTCAAGAAGAAATAGGCATTAAACCTTACAAACATCATTGCTATCTTTCCTAGCTACTGAGAGACGGATCCCTAGGATTAGCCTAGGCGGATCCCTCATTGGAGGGAACCGTGGGATCCGTATGACAGACTCATGTCAACTCTAGCTAAAAGAATCATTTCAAGCTCATCTTGCTAACTTAAACACTCCATCTTATCTTAAATGAGTTTCTAGATCAGTACAACTCTGAATTTGACTCTTGTGCATGTTAATCATCACATTCCAATGAATATTAGTGGCTTAAGTCTTGAATGCACTTGCCAAATCCCTTGCTTTTTAAATCACATTGTTAGGACCCATAAAGTCATAATCTTCATCCTCATTTTCAGCACTTAGAAATCTTTACAAACCTCTTAAAATCATCTCATCATGAGGAAAGCTCCAAGTGGTAACTCATCCACCAAAGAACCACCCAATAAAATTGCTCGTGTGGTACATGAAATCTCTTCAACCGAATCATCTCCGGTCAAGTCTACACATGCAAGGATTTCTCCTCCACCAATCAAACCAATCCCTAAAAGGATAGTTCCCACAAAACTACCTATGCCAAACACCACCATACCTCCTAAACCAAACAATCCCATTTCCACTAAACCATCACCATTGGTGCCTAGAGCTATTTCATTCACAACTCCACTCTCATCACCACACCTCTATAATCTAGAGGATTTTCCTCCTAGGCCGTCTCATCCTTCTCCACCGGTAACATTCTCCTCGTTAGGAGGAATAGTGCTACAAAATCAAGGTGTTGAGTCAACACTAGCTCCGGCTTCCTTTTCGCCGTCACCATCAAATAATCCCATTTGAATTATGAGAAATTATCAAAGCCAACCACCCGACCATATGGAAGTTGACACTTCTCTACCACCACCATCATTCTTGGTCGAGCCATCTTCAAATGCGCCTCCACCAATCCCTCCGTCGTTTGAGGGTCCCCAACCCGCTTCACTTGATCCTTCGCATCAAGCAATTTCCTTTCTTCCACCACCACTACCTAACCATGACAAAGATTGTTATCATTGTCAACATGTTGAAAGTTTAATACATGAAGTACGGGAAGATCAACGTTTCATGTTCTATCACCTCCTCGAAAGTTTCGATGAGATTAAACCTAAAAAAACTTGAGCTAGAGGATTTTAGTGGTGTCCTAGTATCAAGCATTACTTAGATAATTCTAGTAATTCCAAGTCATTTATCATTCATTTTCTTAGTTTTTAGAGTTATGTATATCATATCTCTAGTTTTATTAAATGAAATTACATGATACTTGCTATATTTCTGAGTATATGATTATGTTGTATAATACACATCTCACTTTGATGTTAACATTATTTGTTATATCACCATTGCTGAATTTAGTCATCAGCCATACGGATCCTTGATATTTGCCTAGACGGATCCCCCCAAGGAGGGAACCGTGGGTTCCGTGCAACAGAAAACTATTTTTCTACTAACTTGAATCATATTTGCAGGAAATTATGCATTATACTTGCTTTCTAACTTTTGTTTTGTAGTTATTCAATTTACACATGAAGACTTTGACACCCTAAAGCTAGGGGAGCTTTGTGTCAAAGCAATACATTGCAAAATCACTTGCAATATTAGGATTACATTTCATGACGTCCCTTTCTAAAGTTGCAATCATCAAGGGGGAGCATATTCGTCACATAGACGAAATCTTTTGCAAACTTAGTTGCAAATGAACTAGCTTAGTATTATTTCTCTTGACGCCCTTACATAGGGATGGACTCGTCAAGGGGGAGTTAAGACAAGATCTTTTCCCGTGACTTGCTCTTTATATTATTTTTCTTTTCTTTTTCTCACATGTTTTTCTTAAAACAATGTGTTAGTTTATTTTCGAAGCTCTTTTTGTTTCGACAAAAAGGGGGAGAAGAAAGTAAAAACTACAAATTCAAACTTTTACGAATTTTTAGCTTTTCCTTAAAATAATTTTATGTTTTGTCATCAACAAAAAGGGGGAGATTGTTAATACAAATAAGCTGTAAAAACGTTTATTTATATTTTACGATCTTCTTATGTTTTGTCGATAACACATGTAAAATCATTTTAACGAAACAAATAAAATACGTAAATAGTTTGAGCCAATAGTTTTCTAACACACTTACGTTTTCACATGAAAAACTAAAACAAGTACAAGTGATTTTATGATTTAGTAATACATATGTACAACAACTAGTGTTTATATATTGGAAAAATATATACATAACTAGCATGTATTATAAATGGGTAAAAACTACAACCCATGGAGCATATTTATAACCCATGGTATTGACCCATACCCATTTGATTAGATGCATTGCATCTATTAGATATACAGTGTATCTAATGAAACACCCATGGATCAACCCATGACCCATGACCCATAACCAAAATACCCATGGGCAAAGAGGAGCGTCCCGCGGATCCCTAGCTTTACACTAGACGGATCCCTTAAAGGAGGGATCCGTGAAACAATGGATGTTTTTCCTCTAAAAATAGTGAGCCATTTCTTCATTATTTCTCACCCCTTTCTCACATACTTTCTCTTTGAGATAAAAACTCTCTAACCCCAGATCCAAGTGATCTATGTATGTAGTTTTGTTTTTGTGTGATCCTCTAGGTTCCTCTTAAAGGCGAGATCACCACCTTTGAAGTCAAGCAAGCTCAAGTCCGTGAGTTGCCATGCTTCCTCATCATCAAGACTACTGAAGTTATCTTGTTGATGGTTCTTTTCTTTCTCCTAAGAAGTGTAGTGTTGAAGACATTTGTGAAAGATGTCTCAAGTGTCAAGACGAAAACATTAGTGAAGGGTGTCGATCGTCCGTATTGTGAGTACTTGTGAAGGGTGATTAGAAGTCAAGACTAAAGGCATTAGTGAAGGGTGCCTAGAAGTCAAGACACAAGACATTAGTGAAGGGTGTCTTGAAGATCGAGTCAAAGGCATTAGTGAAAGGTGCCTAAGGTGTACATTCGATATGGTGTGATTCGATGTACAAGATAGATTAGTATTTGGTCAAAGGATATTGTTATCCTTGTTGATATTATTATAAGGAGTAGATCTCCTTTGGGGTTAGGTGATTGGTGTAGTATTGGGTAGTAGTTCCTCTATTGTAATGGAACTCGGTATCTAGCCTAGTACCGGATAAAGGGTAGGCGACGTTGTGATAGGATTGGTTCTCCTTGGTGAAAAGGACCCGGTATCTAGCCTTGTACCGGATAAAGTGTAGGCAACGTTGTGAAGGTTTCCACCATAAGGATTCGGTGTTGTGTAGTGATTACGAACTCTCGAGTAGGTGACTCGGGGAGTGGAGTAGGGCAAGGAAGGTGTCCTTGTAGCCGAATCACTATAAATACTCACGTTGTGGTTTTGTGCTTCTTACTCTTTATCTTTTCGTTACATACTTATATTTCTATATGTTTGTTTATCAACATCCAACACACATCCAAATAGATTGACATAAGTCGATCTAAATAGTTTAAAACGAGTTTTAATTGGTAAAACGATTCACATGCCCCTCATTCTCATAACACCTTTCTTAGCCACCGCCAAGGCAACAATCAAATGCGGTGAGGGTGTTATGGTACTTAAAAGCGGCAAAATCAAAGTTAGGATACCTATAGCTCCAAGACATCCCTTGAAGTTTATGGAAAATAAAAGAGATGATCATGATTCGCAAGTTCACAATAGCACAGTTAGGAGAAAATCGTTGAATGAGAAGAAAAGATTAAGGAGTACAAGGATAAGGGGATTGAATTAGGAGAATGGACACGAGATAAACATATAATATGGCATAACTACACCATGGAAAAACTTCGCGGGAACCATCATGAAGAAGGTGATACTAAAGGACGTGACCATGGAGTTGAGATCCCTAAAGAGTTTGCGAAAGGAGACAAGGTACTCTTGTATAATTCTAGATTAAAAGAACTCAAAGGAAGGACTAAGCCAAAATGGCGTGACCCTTATACGGTGAAAGGGGCAAAAAGAAGTGGAACCATTGTGCTATTTAACGTTGATGGGAAGGAGTTCACGGTAAACATACGACGTGTAAAACTCTATGATAGTGACCTAGTGAGTACAGAAGATGATGTTAAGGAATTCACGTAGGGGCACGACTTCGAGTCTCGCTACAAGACTCATAAATAAAGAAAAGTGCTTCGTGGGAGGCAACCCATGCTTAATTGTTTGCTTGTTTTATTTTTCAATTTTGTTTGTGTTTTTATATATCTTTTTCATTGTTATTTATTCTCATGTTTGATTTTGTGAAAATACTTTATTTTGTTTTTAACTTCGTCTTAATTGCATATAAAGGTATTTTACAAAAAGATAAGTATAGGGAAGATCACATATGTTTTTAAGAACATGAACATGAGATTTACAATAATTGAAATTGTTTGTATTTGTGTGTTTGTTAGAGTCAAATGCTTGTATCGAGTCATAATGGATGTTTTGCAGAAAATTTTCCAGGTTTTAATGAGGTAGTTTTTCCAGAATTTTGCAACAAAAAAGGCATCAGACCACTTTTTGTCAGAAAAACCTGACGGCGCCAGGATTAACACCTGACGACGTCAGGCAATGTGGAAAAAAAATATCAGTTACGTTTTCTATGTAACTTATATTTTTTGAAAATTCCCAATTCTTAATTTTCCAGAAAAACTGCAAACATCCATTCCACAAGCATTATATCTTACTGCTTTCTAGTTTAGTTTTGTTTCATATATAGTTTTGCCGCCGATTTTACTCGAGGTTTCGTTTAGTTTTCTTATAAATGTGCAGGTTATATTAGACAGGAAGAAGAAATACATATTGGAAGCACTTATTACTCATTCATTCTTCTTGGAGGAGGATTTAACCACAACTTTATACATATTCTACCGAGCTAATCATGGGAGTACTAATTTCTTTCTCTTTTAATTTACCTTCCTTTATCATAACTTTGATGCTTTTGGAGAACATTGGGGACAATGTTCAGTTTAAGTGTAAGGAGAGAGAATAAAACGGGAACTTAGAAACTATTCACTCATTTGATTTTTGTCTTGTCCTTGGTAAATTGTGTAATAAACTATGAGAAGTATTTGTTAGGGCAATTTTAGCATCAAATTTAAAATTTTTTTTGGCATTTATGAGCTAAACTTTAGTCTTAATAAACTGTCACATGGATAGGAATTATATGACTAGCACAAAAAACCGTTTACCACTAAAATTCCACCCAAAAAATGTGAGGTTCGCCCCTAGATCTTTAGTAATAAAAGCATTCATCTTTAATGCTTAGTGAGTGTACCGGTAGTATAATAGATTCTAGAACTTGTTTTGTGATGCATTCCAAGATCGCTAGTGAGACTACATTCGTGTAATTAGGATTAACTAAATGATAAGAGGCATTAGGATAACCTTTGTTTGAAACCTGTAATTTAATTGCTTCTTCCACATCGGTTGAGTAATTTTCCCCACACCCTTGCGATGTACGCATCTTTAGTACACGATTGTAACTCCCCCAATTTCGTGATACGCAGCGGAATTCAAACTGGGTGTTACTTCATGGCACAACAGTCATAACAATAGAAAAAAAACTCTAATGGAGTCGTTTTAAAAGGTTTATCATTCGATTTATATAAATATAAGAGTTTACAAAGATGAGTTCCCAGTAGTTTCACGGTTTACAAAATACATTAAATTAGTTTTCAAATGATAATAAAATTTATAGCCTTCTTGAGTATCCGTGCTCCTCCGTGCCAGCCTCGTACAATATGGACCTGAAATACATGCTTAAAACTGTCAACACAAAGTTTGAGTGAATCCATAGGTTTATTGTTAAAAGTTGAACACATAATGTTTGTGTGGGTTACGTTGTTATACACCCATAATGATGAAAACAAAATAGTTATTATTTCACTAACCTCATGCAACCAAGGCGTTAACTTGCTTCAAAATTAATTGGTGAAACTGTTGGTACCAGCCCTAATAGGTAAAATTGCCATTTTACCTAATGTTACTCAAATATAGTGCTTTTGTTTGTCTACCCGGTCAATACAAACGGGATTCGTCAATCCCAATAGATCTATTCACAATATTCGCGCTCACTCTCTCTAGTGATTATTTCATGATTAGGGACTTAAGTTTGGCAAATGCGGTTACTTAGTGACAATAAAACTATCAGATAAGCATATAGTTTGAAAGCAATGTGTTCGGTTTAAAATAAAGCATTTATCTCTCCCAAGGGTTTGTAAAAACAATTGAATGATAGAAAATGGGGCTATGAACTCACGGTAATGATCAACAGTGGAGTGTAACGATATAATGTACGTCAACAATAGAGTATGGCAAGACCACGATCTTTAATGATTACCTAAGAAAGCATAGTATTCGTGTTTTAGTATATTGTACGATATAAGTGTACAAGTATATGTAGTTTGTTGGCTTATGATGTTATACATGAATCCTTAAGTTAAATTATTCCTTAAATGTTGTTTGGCTATCAAAATCAAGAGGTCGTGAAGTATTTTAAGATGACATATGGTCATTTACTTTGTTTGTCCAAGTCTAGTGAACAAGTTTTAAAAACAAGTTTAGGTCATTAGACTTATACTAGCCGTGCGGCTAAGTTATGGTTAAGCAATAATAATCAAGACCATATTAAGGATGTATCTAAGTTAGAGAACCTCAATACAACAATCTTGACTCAATCTTGGCTATATATTAGCCTCAAATGATCAATATATCACTTAAAGTTCTCACTAAGGTTATTTTCTAGTCAACAATAGGTGTTCTGCCGATTTTTTGTAGAGTCAAAATCTTGCCGATTTTTCTAGTCAACTTGCCGATTTTTCTTGTCAACTTTCGTGTTTTACACTTTTGCTGATTGGGACCAGAAAAGGGTCAAAATCGTGATTTAAAATCGTATTAGCAAGCTTTTGTTCCAACATCATATTTTCATCTAGTAAAACTTAACTAGACATAACTTTTTAACAACAAGTCCTTTTTAAGTGATTAAAAAGGTCAAGTTCATATTTTTATATTCTCTAATAGCTTCTTAAGCTTAATCAAGTCTAAGGTCCAAAGTTTATTTATATCAATAGTCTAATTACAAGTATTTATTTATATTTCATTGCGGAAAGTTTGGCTGCACATTCAGTCCTGCCAAAACGACCATAAGTTGAGTTCTATAACTTGTTTTGATACGCAACTTTCGCCAAACTTCAAGTTTAGGTCTTAGCTACATTTCATAAAACTGAGTTGACTTCCAGAAATGGTCATAACTATGGGCTTTTCCTAAATGAAATCTGGTGTGCAGAATTTGACATGTTTTGCCATTTTGGCTCTCATTTACTCATCGGGATGAGTTATGAGGTGCGCCACCCGGCGAAACGACCGTAAGACATAGCTCATAATCCTATCTTATTGAATTAACCTCAAGGTTTACTGAGATGATCAGTTTAATCAAACTTTGGGACTGTTGCAGAATTTAGGTTTATAGGACTTACCTAGGACTTGTTTTAGCTTGTTTTCATGGTCACAACCTCATGTACAACATCGATCATGCCATATTACATATACTACTTATATCAAATTACATCCAATGAATAAAAATATTACAACCATATTGAATGAATATGAAATAAAGATGAATCTTACAAAGGATAGGATGAAAAGTTGCTAGTACTACAAGAACAATTCAACCCTTAACCCTTATAATCTCTAATCCTTGTCTTGAATCTCTAACCCACTTTATTCTAACCCTTGTTAATCACCAAATAATCCCCTTTATCTCAGCCCCTAACACCTTGAATAACTCCAAATCTAACCATGGAATCACAAAAACAACACTTGGACTATGTACAGCTCACTTAGGCCTTCATCTTTCTTGTGTAACTTATTGTGTGAATTAAAGTGGCTGATGATGATTTGGGGAGAGGTATGAACGACCAAAAGGAGGCAAATGGAGGTTTTTGGTCACTTTTTCATGTAAAGTGATGTGGATGAAGAGTTATCTCTTCTAGTGGGGTACAAAGATGGGGTGAGTAAGAGTTGGTGTTATAAGAGAAGGCCAAGTGGCCTTGTGGCTAGTCATTGCATGCCACCTCAAAAGAGAAGTGGTAGTGCATGTATTTTGTGCTAGTTATTGTTTTATGAGGTGTAGTTTGGTCCCGGTAATTAATAATGTTAAGCCCTTAAGTCACGAAACTTAAAACTAGGTAACGTAAAAATATAATACTTACAAAAATGTCTAAACTTATCAATATACTCTAACTAGGTATATTTAATGTGTGATAAGTCTCATAGGGTGCGTCTATGTTGTTAAAACTTAATAACGTAGGTTTGAGTACGCGTCTTACGTAAAAAGTAACATATCTACTTAAAATGATAAGATAGTAATAGTTCATATAAATTATGATTATTAAAGTATTTTGAACATATAAACTTATCGTAGTCTTGTGTTGGTCACAAGAAAAATTACCAGTTACTACCGGTTATCGTATTTGCTTTTACGTTACGGTAAAAGTCAAAGTCAAAAGTCAACTTTAAAAAGTCAAAGGGTAAAATAGTCATTTTACCTTATGAAAAATTACGGGTTGTTACAACGATACTGATAACACTACACGCGTCGTTCGGGGTCAAGGAAACTTCCTTTTCTTCGAGCAAGTTTTATAACACCCTAGGCAGTGAACCTAATCGTTGTAGTGTAGTAATTAGGGTAAGCCACGGGTATTGATATCGTTCTCTAGGGGAATAGGAATGCTAGTAGGGAGTTACTACGCTAAGGTTAAGGTTGAGGAAGATTATTTTTTTATCTTTTTATATTTTATGAAAATGGAAAGGTACGAATCTCGGGTATTGGATTTGGGGGGTTGGTATTTCTACCGATTACTCTACTATTATCTAATTATCTAAACTAAGGTTGTGGGAGTCTATGTCTAATTAATGTGTGCTCGTATGATAGTTTAAAGATGTGTTTACTTAGTTTGTATTACTCCTTAATTATCTCCTATTGATGGTTGAGTGTCACGTCTTATTCCTAGTTGCGTTGTGTTTCTAAAGTTGTAGGGTATGCGTTTCTCCCTAACTCTTTGCACTTACCAAAGGGTCTTGTCTACAAATCCACGTAGAGATTATAGACTCCTACTCTAAGGCACTCTTCGGATGTTTTAGCCTACAATCACTCAGGTAATCATACTCTAAGGTTCACAAAGATGAATCAAGCATTAAGTACACAACGAATGACCTATCGCATTACTAGATCATTAATCAACTAAGATAAGAAACAACCAATCAATATTCAATAATTAAGTTTCATACTTCCTAAGCAAACACACAAATAAATTAGCCGGACATGGAGAACATGCAAGCATACACACAAATAATCAAAGACATAATTGAATTAATGAAGCAAAGACTTATCTTGGTGTAAGATAGGGTTAAAAACCCTAAAATACTGTACAAGACACCTTAGGTTCGGTTTTAGGTTTTTACTCCAAAGACTCTCCACACAAAGACTGAAAAATTCGGATTCTATATATAAGATTACAATTGCGACGGCGTCACCTTATGTTTAGTGACGCCGTCGTGTCGCCGCCATTAGGGTTTCGTCTTGGCCACGTTAACCTTGCGATGGCGTCACCTTATGTCCGTGACGCCTTCCTCTTCAGCTTCTGACGTCGTCTGGATCGCATCTAGGCCGTCTGAGTAGCGACGGCCTACTCTTTCACAACTAGACGCCGTCTCTTGAAAACACGAGTTTTGCGTTCTGACCCGTCACAATAATTCTCCGACGGCGTCGCAAATAGAACCTGACGCCGTCGCCTTCTACATTCAGCGACTGTGAGTGTCTGATTTCGACTTTGGCCATTTTCTTCATATATTCGCGCCTTTTCGTCCAAATAAGTGCCATTCCAGCATTTTGCCTTCACGAGACCTAAAAAGTGAAAAGGAACGATATTAAGCAATAACGGATACAAAAGTGATCAAATAAGGACTTAAACGACCCCTCAAAATGGTACCTTTTAAAACCTTATCAAATATCCCTACACTTGTTATTTGCTTGTCCTCAAGCAAATGTGCTTTTAGCCAATTAATTTATAAGTTAGGGGTCATTCAGCATTAATTCAAAACGGTCCACAACACATATAAGCCCCGCAAAAGTCATAACAAGCACGGAAATTACATACTAGCACCTCACATGGGGTGTTTGGATACTCACATCTCTCTCAGGTGTATAAATGAAATATAACAATATAGGAAATGGAAGATAAACACTCATTAACCGGTCCTAGTACATAGATTACCATAGGCTTGAGAATAGATCAAACCTCCATCGCTTTGGCGTAAGCACCTAGGAAAGACTATCAAAGAGGTCTTTTAAAGGGTTGTAACGTTAGGCTTACGGTAGGGAAATAAGGGTTTGGTGGGATAGGCTATTTAGTGGTGGTAAGTCAAAAATCTTTAAGTTAACTGCATATGAAGAATGGCGTTGCTAAGCCAAGACTCGACACTCTAAACTCTAGATAACTGAAATAAACAAACATAAATTTAAAGGATAGATGTAGGATGGTAGCCCGTATGTTTTTTTTTTTTTTTTTTTTTTTTTTTTTTTTTTTTTTTTTTTTCTATTTTTTTTTTCTTTTTTTTTTTTTTTTTTTTTTTTTTTTTTTTTTTTTTTTTTTTTTTTTTTTTTATACACTTTTACTCTACCATCCTCTACAATAACATCAAAATACTAGGGATTTACAGGCACATCCCTACACTTGAGTTTTTATTATTCTAACACTAATTTGACCCGAATCGAAAAGATCAAAACACTTGGGGTACATTATTACGCAAACAAAGGGAATTTGAATTTAACGTTCCCTTCCCGTCATTTCATAAACTTTAACTTTTCCCATGAATCCCTATCATCCCAAAACTGTATACAAAGGATATGACTCAACTTAGCAACTTATGCAAGCAACTAGATAATTGAACTAAGGGTTTAGGGTGATAACAAACATTTGCACTAAAAGTGAGTGCATAAGGGGTAGGCTAAGGCGATTTGGGTGTATATTTGGGGGTGGGGTGTAAACAATGCTCTTCATTGATATTCCGGAAAAACCAAAATATCACGAGAACCGCGAAAAGGATAGGCTCTGAGGGGTTAACTAGGGGTATCGTGTACTAAAAATGAGTACAACGCAAAGGGTGTGGGGGAATTACTCAACCGATGTGGAAGAAGTAATTATATTACAGGTATCAAACAAGGGTTTATCCTAATGCCTCTTATCATTTAGTTATTCCTAACTACACAAGTGTAGCCTCACTTGCGATCTCGGAATGCATCACAAAACAAGTTCTAGAATCTATTATACTACCGGTTCACACTCTAAGCATTAAGATGAATGCTTTTAATTCCTACTAATCTAAGGGCGCTCCTCACATTTTGGGTGGAATTTAAGACTAATGGCCCACTCCTATATGTCATGAAGAAATTTTAAATTTGGTGCCAAAATTACCCTAACCGACATTTCTCATGGTTTTATTACACAATCACAATTTGGACAAAGCAAATAATCAAGGATAAGCATAGTTTCAAAGTTCCCGTTTTATTTTCCCTCCATACACTTAAACTGAACATTGTCCCCAATGTTCCCCGAAAGTATCAAAGTTATGATAAAAGAAGGTAATTAAAAACGAAAGAAACTAATACTCCCCTGATTAGCTCGGTAGGATCCGTGTAAAGTGGTGGTTAAATTCTTTTCAAGAAGAATTATTGCGTGAAAAGCTCCTTCCAATCTTATGTAACTTCTTCTTGACAAACTAAACCTGCACACTTGAAGAAAACAAACGAAACCTTCGCGTAAAATCGGCGGTAATAATATATATAAGACTCGATTTAAACTAGGATATAATGCTTGTGGAATGAATGTTTACATAATTTCTAAGAAAATTAAGACCTGGAAAATTCCAAAAATTTATAAGTAGCTCAGAAAACGAAAAAAAGTAATCTGATGTTTTTACTCCTTCCTGACGCCGTCAGGTTGCAATCCTGACGCCGTCAGGTTATCCTGACAAAAACTGGTCTGCGATTTTCTGGAAAAATTTCTGGAAAATTTACATCTTTAGAATCTGGAAAAATTTCTGCAAAACATTCATTATGACTCGATACAAGCATTTGACTCGAACAAACAAACATATATATATCTTTTAATTAATTGTTATTCTCATGTTTACGTTTCTTTTGAAAACGTGTGTAATCCTCCCTACACTTATCCCTTATGTAAAATACCTTTATATGTAATTAAGACGAAGTTAAAAACAAAATAAAGCATTTTTACAAAATTAAACATGAGGATAAACAATTAATAAAAGATATATGACACTAACAAGCAAACAATTAAGCATGGGTTGCCTCCCACGAAGCGCTTTTCTTTATTTAAGAGTCTTGTAGCTAGACTCGTAGTCGTGCTCCTACGTTTTCTTAATCTTAGAGGCCCATTCGATCTCCTTAACCCTTCTTTCATCACGAATATATTCAGGCCCTAGTTCAAGACAAGCAGTGTAGTAAACTTTGTTCTTCCAGTCTACTTCGAATGCCGGAATGTTATCTACATCTAAATTATCCATGCCCTCAAAATTCTTATTCTTGTTTGGCATTACATATTTAACATTCTCGGTTTCGTTTGAGAACTCGATTATCCCTTTCTCTTTATCATAAACCATCTTAGATTCTTCTATAAATGGTTTCCCAAGTATCACATCTCCTAAAAACCCATCAATGATTCCTTTGACATTTTCCAGAATCATGAAATCACACCTATATGTGAAATTACCTATGAACACGTGCAATCCCTTAACCCTCCCCACATAGTTACTTGCTTTCCTAGGGCGAAAGGGGTCCCTCATAGGCTCTAGCTTTTTGCTCATGATCCAATTGTAATAGAGCCTAGACATTATATTCATGGGTGCCTTATAATCAATGTAGGTGTGATCCCTGTATAAGTATCCAATCATACAAGGTATTTTGATGTTTTTAGGGTTTCCCCTCCTTACACAAGGCTCGAAAGGTGGTCTTGGAAAATTAACCACATTATGGTGATAAGCGGTTTCTTTCCTTTTAGGGTATGAATCAAAGTACTCTCTAAGTTCTCCCTTCTCCTTACTACCCTCCATAATTTTTAACATCTTATAATTTCCTTCTTCTAGATCATCATCCGAATCACTTGTAGTCGAATCACTATCTAGAGGTTGATCAGATTCCTTAAGGGCTTCCTCAAGTGTGTTCTCAATTATCATATTTAATTTCCTAAGCTCTCCAATCTCACTCATGATACGGGCTCGAAGTTGGTTAGCAGAGGCTGGGTCAAGCAGTGGGTATTTGTTTGGTGGTGAAGCGTTGTTTGGTTGTTGGTTATCGAGTGGTGGTTGGTTATCATTCTCCATGATGGAGAGTGATGGGGTTACGAACAAAGGTCACGAAGAAGGGGGATAGACTAAGAGAAATCTAAAAATGAGAAAAAAGTTTACTTGATAGGAATCAAGCAAAGAAACCTAAACGAGGTGGACTACTAACTAGCTATTCTATTCCCCGGCAGCGGCGCCAAAAACTTGATAACGCTACACGCGTCGTTCGGGGTCAAGGAAACTTCCTTTTCTTCGAGCAAGTTTTATAACACCCTAGGCAGTGAACCTAATCGTTGTAGTGTAGTAATTAGGGTAAGCCACGGGTATTGATATCGTTCTCTAGGGGAATAGGAATGCTAGTAGGGAGTTACTACGCTAAGGTTAAGGTTGAGGAAGATTATTTTTTTATCTTTTTATATTTTATGAAAATGGAAAGGTACGAATCTCGGGTATTGGATTTGGGGGGTTGGTATTTCTACCGATTACTCTACTATTATCTAATTATCTAAACTAAGGTTGTGGGAGTCTATGTATAATTAATGTGTGCTCGTATGATAGTTTAAAGATGTGTTTACTTAGTTTGTATTACTCCTTAATTATCTCCTATTGATGGTTGAGTGTCACGTCTTATTCCTAGTTGCGTTGTGTTTCTAAAGTTGTAGGGTATGCGTTTCTCCCTAACTCTTTGCACTTACCAAAGGGTCTTGTCTACAAATCCACGTAGAGATTATAGACTCCTACTCTAAGGCACTCTTCGGATGTTTTAGCCTACAATCACTCAGGTAATCATACTCTAAGGTTCACAAAGATGAATCAAGCATTAAGTACACAACGAATGACCTATCCCATTACTAGATCATTAATCAACTAAGATAAGAAACAACCAATCAATATTCAATAATTAAGTTTCATACTTCCTAAGCAAACACACAAATAAATTAGCCGGACATGGAGAACATGCAAGCATACACACAAATAATCAAAGACATAATTGAATTAATGAAGCAAAGACTTATCTTGGTGTAAGATAGGGTTAAAAACCCTAAAATACTGTACAAGACACCTTAGGTTCGGTTTTAGGTTTTTACTCCAAAGACTCTCCACACAAAGACTGAAAAATTCGGATTCTATATATAAGATTACAATTGCGACGGCGTCACCTTATGTTTAGTGACGCCGTCGTGTCGCCGCCATTAGGGTTTCGTCTTGGCCACGTTAACCTTGCGACGACGTCACCTTATGTCCGTGACGCCGTCCTCTTCAGCTTCTGACGTCGTCTGGATCGCATCTAGGCCGTCTGAGTAGCGACGGCCTACTCTTTCACAACTAGACGCCGTCTCTTGAAAACACGAGTTTTGCGTTCTGACCCGTCACAATAATTCTCCGACGGCGTCGCAAATAGAACCTGACGCCGTCGCCTTCTACATTCAGCGACTGTGAGTGTCTGATTTCGACTTTGGCCATTTTCTTCATATATTCGCGCCTTTTCGTCCAAATAAGTGCCATTCCAGCATTTTGCCTTCACGAGACCTAAAAAGTGAAAAGGAACGATATTAAGCAATAACGGATACAAAAGTGATCAAATAAGGACTTAAACGACCCCTCAAAATGGTACCTTTTAAAACCTTATCAGATACCCCTAGTTAACCCCTTAGAGCCTATCTTTTTCGTGGTTCTCGTGATGTTTCGGTTTTCCGGAATATCAATAAAGAGCATTGTTTGCAATCCACCCCCAAATGTTACACCCAAATCGCCTTAGCCTACCTTTTATGCACTCATCTTTAGTGAATTTTTGATATCATTATTAAACCCTTAGTTCAATTATCTAGTTACGTGCATGGTTGCTAAGTCGAGTCATATTATTTGTTAACAGTTTTGAGACGATTGGGACTCATGGGTTAAAGTAATATTTTATGGAGTAACGGCAAATAAAGATAAATTCAAATTCCTTTTGTCTACGTAATTAAGTACTCTAAGTGTTTTGATCTTTTCAAATCGGGTCAATTAGTGTTAGGTTGTGTTTGTTTTTTACAAAAACTTCTGAACCGCCTCTGACTCTTACTCAGTCAGACGCGGTCAGACAATATGGTTGTTTGTTTTTTCATTTGTCAATCAGATGCGGTCAGATGAATATGTCTTGCCGAGTAAGAGTTGGAGATCATGTCTTACTGGCTCTTACTCCTATAAAACCTTCAGCCATCTCTCAAGTTTGAGACCAAATTTTGTTTGTGTTTCAAAAGATAAAACAAAGAAAAAAGTATATATAGCATGAACAACAAAACAAAGATCGCAGGTTCTTTTTAAAGTATTGTTCACAAAATCTTTTTTAAAAGTATTGTTTACACAATCTTTAAAGATTTGTACTAGCCCATCATAGATATTTGCTTTAGAAGAAATAAAAATACTCTATCACATTAACCATGACAACAAAACCATTACAAGAACCTATTCTTAAAACACGATTCTTGGTTTTGTGTCGTTGGTCTGTGGTTATAATTTACAAAGTTGAACAAGAACAAAAACAAGAATCATCAAGATTAAACCCTACCTGAGACCTTTTAAAAAGATCTTAGCCGAGCCATCAAAGATAAAAAGGGTATGTGGTTTATAATAAATCGTGGGTTACAAATGCTAGGGGTGGACATTGTTTTTAAACTTCGGATTTGAGAAGCACACAAGAAAACAAACACCACTCAAAAATTAATACATAAGGGTGTTCTTGTGGTTTATGTTTCCTGTGATAAAAAGAAGAGAACAAAATATTGGTGGCTGTGTTTTTAAGAGAGAAAAAAAAGAAAAGGGAGGCGTTGTTTTAGGGCAACTAACTTGTGTGATATATACTTAGGTTTTAGTATTGTTTGTGTTATTTATTGTGTGGGTCAAGTAATGAAAAGTGTAAGACATGTTTGGGCCCGAATATACTCACGCTAGTGTTGTTTTATCATTTGATATTACATTGTATTTAGAATTAATAAGTGTACTATATTACTGTCATGAGAAATTTTTAGGTGAATAATGGCGGTTGAAGTATCATGAGATCTTGAGAGATGAGTTTATATGGATGGTTTTGAAAAAGAATGTGTTTTTTTAAAGAAAATAGGGAGCAAATGAAACATCAAACTTATGTTTTATTGTGTTAAATTTTATGATAAAAATATTTTGTTTCATGTTTACACAAGCTCCTTGTTCATCGTATTGATATTGTTCAATATACATTTAAAAAGACAATTAAAATCATTCAGACAATTATAGAAAAATAAACAACATTTTTTCATTCAGATTCAGACTTTATAGCCACATCTGACCAGTAAGATGTGGTAATCAGATTCAGACCCAAAACATCTTAATGAAAAAAACACACCTTTAGTTAAATAAAAACTCAAGTGTATGAATGCTCCTATAAATCCCTTTATCGTAGAGGATGATAGAGTAAAAAGGTATGAAAAAATATTAAAAAAAAGGAAAAGAGTTGTTGAAAAAAAAAAGAGAAAAACATACAGGCTACCATCCTACATTTATCTTTATGTTTATGTTTTCAAGTTTATGTTTGTATTTTGTTTCAAGTTGTTTAGTGTTAGTGAGTCAAGTCAATTGGCATAGCAACGCCACGCTTTACATGCTTGTGACATAAGATTTTTGACTTGCCACCACTAAATATCCCATATCTAACAAAACCCTTTACTTCCCTACCCTAAGCCTAACGTTACAACCCTTTGTAAAGACCTCTTAGATAGTTATTCCTAGGTGCTTATGCCAAAGCGGTGGAGGTTTGATCTATTCTCAAGCCTATGGTAATCTATGAACTATGCCAGGTAATGAGTGTTTCTCTTCCATTTCCATTCATATTATATTTCATATAAACTCGAGAGATGAGAGAATCCAAACATTAATTGTGAGGTGCTAGTGTGAAATTTCAGTCCTTGTTATTACTATTGTGGCACTTGTACTTGTTATAAACTATCTTAAACCAATACTTCATGCCCCCTAACTTATAAATTGATTGGCCAAAAGCACATTTGCTTGAGGACAAGCAAATTTCAAGTGTAGGGATATTTGATAAGTATTTAAAACATACGTTTTTAGGGGGTAATTTAAGCCCTAAATCGATACATTTTATATCCGTTACTACTTAAAATCGTTCCTTTTTCACATTTTAGGTCTTTTGGAAGAAAAATGCTGGAATGAAGCATATTTGGACGAAAAGGAGCAAAAACATGAAGAAAATGGCAAAGTCAAGATCCAAGATTGTTCATTGCACCTGACGGCGTCCAAACCAAAGGGCAACGCCGTCCCTATATAAGAGTTTTGATCAAATTACACACGACGACTCATAACAAATTCTGGTTCTACTACCTGACGACGTCACGCCTAAACTCTCGAAGGCGTCTCCCTTATTTTCCACATCAGACGCCCAAGAACCAATCTCAAACGACGTCCTTCATGAAGACTGACAACGTCACACTTATCAACTAACGCCGTCCCAACGATGACTTGGCCCAAACGAAACCCTAATAACAGCTACCTGACGGCGTCACTAGCAAAAGGTGACGCCATCACATTTGTAAATTTATATATAGAATTTGATTTTTCTGCATTTAAAGAGGTAGAACTTTGGAGAGCAAACCCTAATTCAGTTGTAGTCTGACTTGGACAGTATTTTAGGGTTCCGTACCCTTCTTTACATCATAAGATAAGTTTATTTATCCATATTATGTCTGCCCCATGTTTAATTTTATGTATGTATGCTTTCTTGTTTACCATGAGTAACTAAATTATTCTTGTGTTTGCTTAGATCTATGAAACCTAGTTGTTGATTATTGTTAGGTTGTTTCTTGTCTTAATTGCTAGAGGCTAGATTAAGGAAAACTGGCTTCTTCTTTAATTGTTACGAGCTTGAACGTCCTAAATAGCAAAAAAGCTTAGGAGTGCACCTAGGCCATTCATTGTGTTTATTGCGTGAGTTGTAGCTTGTTGATAGTAGAGGATTCGAGGGAGATACTTAGGTACTTGGCGATCCTAGATAGTCTAGAGGAGAGTTACAATTCATTGAACTAGGGAATTAGGCACCCCCTATGACCAAACGGAATACAACGCACCAATTAAGATAAGGATGTGACAATTCAACTGACAAATAAGAGATAACTAAGGAGTAAGAACATCTAAGTAAACACATTTTTTTAATCATCATAAGAGCACACCTACATTAGCATAATCTATCTTTCCTTTTCATAGTTTTAAGTAGTTATAAAAAGTAGTTAAAATTGGTAGAAGAACCACCCCTACTCCTATACTCCGAGATATTTACTTGCTTTCAAAAAAGCCATAAAATACTAAAAAGAATCTCCTTCAACGTTACCTTCTCGCCATACATCTCTTCCTAGCATCTCTATTCCCTAGAGAATGAATCAACCCCCTGGGCTTACTCCATACTACACTACAACGATTAGGTACACTGCCTAGATGGTGGAAAAACTTGCTCGTAGAAAAGGAAGTCTTTTCGACCCCGAACCCTCGTATCAACTAGACACTACTAAGACCCTTACCGTCACTCCCCAACACTCACACTCATTCAACACTCGAACATAAATGAAAAAAATTAAGTGATCTCAGTTCCTTCCTCAAAGATATATCAAGACCTTTGAAGGTCAATCAAAGAAAGAAAAAAATAATCATAAATCTATGAGAAGCTTTGCTACTTTTAAATATTCGAAATTAGCAAAAAAGAAATATAACAAATATGTCATTTTGTCTCTCTCTTTCGTTCAAAGACCAAAAACAAAATGAAAATATCACAAGTAGAACCTACCCGAGACCCTCCAAAGGATCTTGAAGCCGTGGTCTTTGTGTTCGTGGTCTTTCTGCTTTTCGAAACTATCCGAATGTAACATGATGGAGTAGTGCTAGGTTGGAATGGATGAAGGAGATTATGGTTTATTGTTCGGATTAAAGATGATGATGGAGATGATATTTGATGAGTTTGATTGAGAGATGAGATTGGGAGCGTTTAGGTGAGAGAGGCGTAGTAAACAAAGTGGGCGTGTTTAAGGTTAGTTAAAATGAGTAAAATTACGGTAACCGGTTATATGTTTGTGTGGAATGGTTATTGGATCGGGTCATTCCATTTGTTGGGGTTGCTCAAAAAATTTTAAATTTCGGGCTGAAATGTTATATCACAAGATTTAGATTGGCTTATGAATTTGGATCCAAAATATTTATAAAAAAAAGGTGGGCTGAAATGAATATATTCTCCAATGTATTTTTTTAATGCATTGTGTTAAATTTTGGTATAATGGCACTGGACTTACAAATTTTCACGTTGGTTGATGTTTACACGACTAGAGTTTATATTATTTATCACATGTGACTATTGGGATTATTTTTTATTACTTATTTGGGTTTGAAGTGTCGTTTCACGGATGCATGTACTTATTTCATCTTCTTTTTTTCTTACCCTCTCGCGAAAATGACTTGTTTGAACCGTAACTCAGTAGTGAGTAAGACTTGGCTATCTAGTTGTATCTGTTTAAGGGGTGTTAGGTCACTAGTTTTACAACACAAGCATCAAGAGAAGAGATAGAGAGGCGGATTAACAATAAACCAAACACACACACACGATATACTTGGATGGTTATGCGTAGAGTATGTGTAAAAGAAATAAATTGAACAACTAACCCTCAAGTGAAGGTTATTACATAGTATTTATAGGAGGGAAGCTAGGGCAACACTCTTAGTCCCTTCCTTTCTCCTATGGGCTTGGGCCTAAGCTCATGGGCCTTCTACATAAGCTTAAGGCTAATAACAAACATAAAGGCCATAATTAAGCTAACTATTACATATGAATTACTAACACTTGATTTAGGTTTAGGAGTGATTCCAACAATCTCCCCCTAAGTGTTGGTGATGAATGAATATGAACGGTGAAGGCGTTGATGTAATAGTAGCTTTGACGTCTTCTGACATTCTTCTTTCTTGTGAGAAGAATTGCCTTGATTTGAACAATCTCCCCAGTGTAGAAAAATTGTTTTCTTTAAACAGTATTGCTTTGACGTCATCTTTTAACTTTGTTCTTTGATCATTTTTCTTTGCGATGGTAGTGATAGTATGTTGTTATTGTCTGCATCAAGTCTGCTTCGCTGCTACAGTGTCTCCACGTCATTCTTCAACATGCTCGCACGCTCTTTAACGTTTGATAACAGTGCTGACGAAGTTCTTTAAGTCTTTAACTTTGTAGATTCTTTGAATTGACGAAGAATCATTCTGACTTTTGTGTTGCTTTTGGATAGAACTTCCATTAGAGATGATGTTGGCATGAACATGTGAAGAATCTGCACGATCATTCTGCTCCAGAGCTTCCATAAGAAGAAAACATGAAAAACGGTTAGTAATAAGCGGATTATGGCACTTACAAGTTTGAACTTCGAGAGTGTTAACAGCATAGTGTGAAAACACAACTCTAATTCTCACAAAAGCCGTTCTTGAACTGGAGTCCCACAAGTGAGATAACGCGATGTACCGAAGTACACCTACAGATCAGTGAGTCGCTGAGGTACACCGAAGCATGACCTCACGACTGTAGACCGTTTGAGACACACTAAGCGTAATCCACGGGGAGTTACCGAAGTGACCTGCTGTCAGGGCTGTTTGATGTTGACCCTGGCAGGAGTTTCCATTCAATCACTGAGGATCACAGTTGTGAGCCTCTCATAAATGTTCTCGACAGATTGCTAAGATCTGTGAAGGACTCGATAACGTACCACTGATGTTCTTATTTTTGAACATCAAGTGATGAAATGTCAAGTGTACCTAAGAGATCTTTTGATGAATCCCGTGGCTCTAGACTCAATAGTGCCTTTTGGTTTTCCTGAGTAGAGACTAGGGAGAGGGTCTCCTCCTTCAATATCAGCAATCTCTAAGAGAAAGCCAATAGATTATGTAGGGTTCCCTGTGAGAATAAAACAAGCTTCTGTTGAGAGAAACTTGAGTGGCTAAGAAGGTTTAGTGCATGCGTCACTGGGTCCATGACGACTTTTAATCTTCAATACCGGCGTCACTAAGTGACAACCAGTAGCATATGAATTGAACCTGGTGTCTGCCCTAAGTTGAATAATTTGGAGGGCTATTTATTTTCACCCTTTTCTTTGCATTTCTTTTTAATTCTTCAACTCCTTCTTTCTCCGATTCTCATTTTCTCCTTTTTATAATCGTACCTAAGGACTTCTAAGTACTAACTATTTGTGATGTCCTTGGGTAGATCCCTCCGGCTCTGGCGGATCATAGGATGGTTATTCCTAACCTTAGTCACCTTATAACTCCATGACTAACCTATGTTGCCATAAAACCAATTTTCAAGAAAATCTCTCACAACTGTTATGATTGTAAAACATTTTGTACCATTGTAAGAGTTTGATCTTTTGAAGAAATACTCCCCCTCCACATGTGCTTAAGAGTTTTTACGGAAATCTGCACAGTGAGGAAAGAGCGCGCACTTTATGAATTGATCAACTCAAGATAGACAATCCCCCACAAGACACGGTTACGTTGCATAGTTAAAGAGTTACATTGTCAGCTTTTAGGTGACAACTAGCTCTAATAACTACCTTGAAGGTGTAGACAATCCTCGAAAGGTTGTCAAACCCGTCAGAGTTCATGTCTACCAAGAGTTTCTCGAATGGTACTTTCTACTCGGACAAGTCCTTTGCGAGACACGTTTACATTACTAGCGAACTAGCTTGAAATTATTACCCGTCCTGGACAAGTCTTTTCAAGTTACTAACAGTTAAGTACCGTCAATTCGTTGGTTAAGTTTATAGCACAAAGATTCATTTGCATTTACATAACATATTTCTTATCACATAATTTTCTCCCCTTCAAAAATGGCATATAAAATGTTATTTTTGAAAAGTTGAGAATAAATATGACCATTTCGAGTGTTGCGGGAAGATGACCACTGTGAACAATTTGTGAACAAAGTTTTAATTCAAATACTCCCCCTCAACAAGTGATATAAACGGTTGAGGTTTTGAAAATCATACGGGGAAGTACTTGTTCTTTTGAGCAAAACCTTGAAAGATGAAAGGTTTGATAGGTTTTACTCAAAAGTAAGAAGCTTTCGCTCCTTTTATAAGGATTGTGGCACTGAAGCGTACCACAGGGTCCTTTCTTGACAAGAACGGGTTGTACACTTATATGGGTGCACAAGCCATTGTCATAGATAATCACACATCCAAAATATTATGAAATAGAAGCAGTTCAAGGGGTACCAGGAAGTCCATCAATGTTACCAGGAATGCGAACTGGGCGTTGATAGCCGGCGAGAGCAATCCTGGGATGACCGCCTACAAAGCTCTCCAGAGTTCTAAACTGGTCCCGTCGATACAACCTTACATCAATCTTTCTGATGATCCTCCTCACATCCCATCTTTCCTTGGAATTCCATCGCTTTTGTGACCCAATGCCTTCATGAATATCCTTCAACCTATAAGCCAATCCGTCCCTAACCTTCTTCAATGTGTGATCCCCAAACTTGTGAAGATCTTTACACGCCATCAAGCAGTTGCGATGTGTTTCACTAATGTAAACCACTCCGAATGGTTGGCTGATGAGTGTGTGTTGTGAAAGCTGGTTAATGTCGGGAAGATCTAGCTGAGGCGGAGTGAAGTTGACACGGGTCTGATATGATTCAACTGCAAGCTGGAGATCTTCTACACGTTCTTTGATGACTATGCTTCTGATGAAGATAAGCAAGGACTTGATGAATTCACGTTGTACTTCAGTTGAAAATTGTCTCATGCGACCTTGTACTTTGGCAAGGTACATGTCTTCAATGTCATTGATAGACAATTTAAATCTCCTTGAACCATCGCCACCTTGTAGAAGAAATTCCAGGATTTTGTTGAAAAAGTATCGGAATGGAATCCTAGGTTGATCTGGTTGGCCAATTGTTGGTGGAGGTTTTGACCAGTCGGTGTAATATGGAGGGTTGTCCCGTTTGGTGAAGTCGATGTTTGCTTCTGGGTTGAGCCAATCCATGTTATTAGACATAGCTCGTGCTATATTATCAAGGTGATACTCAACTTCAATAGCACTTTCCGAACTGTCTTTTAGAAGTTGAAATGCTTCATTCTTGATTCGCTTCAACTCGGATTTCGTCATCTTCTTCACACGGAATTTTTCTTGTAGTAGTTTCGCATGCTCCAATGTACTACATTCTGGAACCTCTTGACCTTCAGCTGGGTAAGGAGTGGAATCAACAAGCTTCGAGAACCATTCAAATTCAGTATCATCCTCGTCTAGCCATGATAAGATGTCAGTCATAGGCGCCTTCTTCTTCATCTTCTTTGGCCTGGAGGAGGATTATGGTTTCTTGGCTGTGTCAGGAGAGATGGGTTATTGTTGGGGCTTAGATACTTCTTCATCGTCACCACCCGTATACTCAAAATGATCACCGGTTTTCTGAGTCTGGGGTGGTAACTCAGAATCTTGAGGTTTTTTAGTAGAAGAACGAGGAGGAGACCTTTGTTGAGTTGTAGTCCATTGGGATGGAGGATGCATAGAAGATGATTCACCAGACTTCTTCGGGCGTTTGGGCTCGTTATCCTTATCCTGATCTTTGTCTTCGTCGTCTCTTGAACGTTTAGGCCTTACAGCTTCTTCTCTGTATGCTGACATGAGTTGGTATTCCAGCAATGCTTCAAACAATTTAGCTTCGTGGGAGGCAAACGTTGCAGAGCGTTTCGACATTTGAGCTACTAGCCGGTTCACCAATTCATCATCTGAGAAGATTGTGGGTTCAACTGGATTGATGTTCACATTCATTGGAGTTGATTTCATGGTTTGCTTGGCCAGATGTAGGAGATTCGGATAAAGTTGTTTGGTATACATCTCCTTTGTCAGTTTAGGAACGGCGTCAAGAAGGAACTTGTGAGTGTATCCTTTGATCATCTCGTCCATTTTCCCTTGAAGATCATCTTTCATGAGCTTCTGGACATACTCCCTTTCAACTTTCATATCGTCATTCTCGTCATGAAGGTACTGTACCTGATCAGCAAGAAAATTCAGCTTCTTGTAAAGTACGTCTTTCTTTCTGACCTGTTTGACAGCTTTAACGATTCGTGTCTTAGTTTGAGAAATCCAAGAGGCAGTTGGCTTCTTCACTGATCTGGATGTGGATCTTGTTGTTCTTTTTGATGGTGGTGGTGAGGAGTGAGAAGATGAGTCTGATGAAGATGAGATGTGAGGAGATTCAGGGTCCTTAGGAGGTTCAGAAGTTTTCTCCTTAGACCGTACGGGACTGTCAAGAAGAAACTTTTCATAATCAACATCTTCATCATTTCCAGACTTAGCTTCTTCATCAGCTTTATCTTTCTCAGACTTCTCAGTATCTGGTTCCTCAATGTCAAACTTAATAGACTCCTCCAGTTTCTTTTGTTGTTGCTCAAGAGTGGTGGCACCAGTTCCCTTATCGGGTCGATTAACCGCATCAGGAATTGGTGTGGATTGAACATCACCACTTGACCCTCCGGGGCCACCCATTTGATCTTTAGCAAATTCCTCCGCAACGTGTTGGAGTCTAACAAATTTGAACCTTCTCCTGTAATCAGTTTCCAGTGGCTCTTCTTCTGAGCTTTCATCTTCATAAGATACAAGTACTGGATTCTTCCCTTTTCCTTGGATAGCTGGTGGACTGGGAGGTTTTGCTATTGAAGGAGGTGCTTCGGTTGCAGATTCAGAGTAGAATACCTCTTCGTCTGATTGTGTATCTTCAGAGCTTTCGTCCACAAGCTCTCTTTGCGGTTTAGATTTGGGAATGGGGATAGGTACAACTTCCTTAGCGGGAACAATCCTTTTACTTGGAGGATTCCTCTTGGGGTACTTCCTCTGACTCTCAGTGCTTGCTGCACTCCCTGCACTTCCTCTTCTGGTTCTCCGTGTAGGTGTTCCAGAGGGCTTTTCATCGAGATGACCAACTTTGCCTTCTTTAACTGCTTCCAGATATCTTTTGTATGTGTAGAGCTTTTTGATTTCGTCAGACAGAAGGTGATCAGGTAACACAACACCCTGTTTCTTTGTTGTCGATTCCTTGATTCTGACTGTTAGAATAGGCTCAGACAACATGTCATGATTGTTGGGATCATTGAGCCTCTTGGGAATATCAGGATGAAGCCCAAGTGCTCTCTGGATCAACAGTTTATTGTATTTGACATAGGGAATCTTTGAGCCAAGCTTTTTGAGAAATGGCATCATGTCATCCCATATCAGAGCTTCCAGTTCGATGTGCTTCATGTTGATTAATGACCAAAATATTTGCAGTTCCATGAGCTTGGGATGCTCATAGCCACTATCACGACCAGAGACAGATTTGATGATGATGATGTAGAGAGTTCTCCACGGTTAAGGAATGTTCTTAAGCTCCACATGAGAATGCTTAGAGATAGTTCCTGAAGCTTCATCATAGCCAATATCAATCAAGAATTTCAAAACTGTCTCTTCAGCAGGTGTGGCATAGAAGTCGGTTGGCTCTATGTCAGGGATGAGAAGAACAGCCCGTAAGTCTGCATGTGTGATGGTGACCTGTTTGTGATTGAGCGTCACTGTCACCGCACTTTGACCTTTGATCCTTTGCATTGAATTCCAGAACTGGTGAATGTAGATCTCCGGTACTGTAGCAGAATGTGAGAGCATGTTCTGGTAAGGATGATTCTTAAGAATATCCATAGCAATCAAGCAGGAAGATTCTGAGCAGGTGAGGGTTTCAAAGTCAACCTGAAGGTTGTTCTTTCCAATCTTCCTCAGATAGCCATTAGGGAAGATATCAGCAATTGTGAGAACATCTGGTGCATCCACATTCATTTGAGCAGCCATGTCTTGATCTGAAATAACATTAGCCAAAAGAACCAACATATCGAAAGACATAATGTTAGTCAACAGAAGGTTTTATTGTCTAATTATTGAATGTGCAATATCAATGATAGTTACGAGTCCAAAGTCACTTGTTTGTTCAATAGTCCAATGACGTCGTGATAAGTTTCGTGAGTTAGTTAACTTTAAGTTTTAAAGTTTATGTTATCACTTATTTAGCACAACATATTAAACGTTTAAGCTTATTAGTGACATTATTGGTTTCGTGACGTTATGATTTATTCATTTACAAGTTTGCACGCGTAACAATTCATAATGAAGGTATGATCAAGTCTTATGCGTAGAAATGGTAGCTTATGCATAAACAGGAGAAGTATACGCGTAGACGCAAGCTTATGCGTAGGATCCTTACTTATGCGTAAGAAATGTTACGCGTAAGAAAAGGGGACCTTATGCGTAAAGCTTACGCGTAGGCGTATATAAAACCTTACGCGTAAGGCTTACTCGTAAGAGTAGACCTTATGCGTAGAGGTCACTGTTTACGCATATCCTTCACATGATACGCGTAGTCCCTTTGTAGAACCTTACGCGTAACAGTTACGCGTAAGATTTCTCTTACGCATAACTTTCTACGCGTAAGGTGATCCTTATGCGTAGATTTTCAATAACCTTGATTCTGAGTTTTACGAGTAGCAAGCCTGAAATAACATCATCATAACATCAATATTAACATTAACATTCATTATAAAATAGATCATGGCATGAAACTCATTAAACAGTTTACGCGTAAAAAATCTTACGCGTAGACCAAAACCCTAATAGTTCATAGATTACGCTTAAGAATTTTAGCCATAGGAATTACACCAAAGCGTTTCTGGTAAGTCTTAGAGGCATAGTAAGTTGTTCTAACCAAGTTTTAGCATCAAATTCAAGGCCAATCAAGAAAAACCAATTCGTATGAACTAGAACCCTAATTTTCAATTTATGAATCATTAGTGTTTCTGGGTTTAGATATGATTAATTCAAATTGAAAACAACATTATACAACAATCTTTAACACCAAAAACATTCACATATGAAAACACCCAAAACGACACATGAACCCTAATTTAGAAAAACAATCAATTCGTGTTTCTGGGTGGATTTTGAGGATAAACATAGTATCATTGATGTTATTGAAACGTTTTGACACACTTATTTTAACCACAAACACACACCAATGATTGTGTGTTCATACGCTTATGCGTAGAACAAATAATCACTCATATCTCACGTTTTAGCCGTTGGATTTGCATAAAAATCAAAACCCTTGCTTGTAATTACGTTTAGTTTACGAAAACACTTACAATTTTATGATCAAATACACGGAATTGAAGCTTGAATATTAGGCGTAGGATGAGTTTGGTATGAGTAATAAATGTGAAGTGAAAGTTAGGTGGAGGTGTTTTTATTAAAATAACTTTAAGCTTTTGGCAGTTTTAGTCCCTCCACCTTTTTCATTTTCATCCAAAGCCTTTAAACTTCCATTTTGGTTACCAAACAAAGAATTCTTGGAAATAACTTTGACGACACTCCCCCTCGACTTAAGAAATAATGAAAGGTTATAAATTTTAGTCCGAGGAGTGCCAGTAAAACAGAAATGTGACCACCATTATTAAAGAAACAACCGGGATAGGGTAACATGCAAGTACACGGTTATTTTGAAACAGTTAAGAATTTATTTTCTCCCCCTCAACAATTGATCGAAAAAATACTGAATTTTGAAAGATTTGAGTGTTGATGGAAGAGATGTACTTGCCATGTTGAAAGAAAAAATAGATAGAAGAATATTTTTGTTGTTTTATCTGATTTTATATTTTTATATTTTGTTTTTGAAAAATATTTACAAAATAGATTTTGGTGTTTGACAGGTTTTTAAGACTGTTTTAAGAGATCGTCTAGTTCCTCTTGAGTCAAACACCTCATACCAATCCGGTGGACCAACTCATTAAACCTAGCGGGAGGCAAGGCTTTGGTGAGTAGATCTGCCAATTGGTATTCAGTACCAACGAAGTATAATTCAACTGTACCCTGTTCCACGTGGTCCTTGATGAAATGATAGCGAAGATCGATGTGCAGTAAGTTAGCAGTGTATTTATTGTTAAGTGTTTGACACGTCCTTATTACCTCACAGGTCACCACATTGTACTTAGTCTATATAAGATAATGTTTCAAATGAATAAATGTTATATCTTTCAATTAATGTAAAACACATTTAAGAGTATTTACTCTTTCATAGAACTAAGGACCCTTTTGGTCTAAGGCGGGGTTAACCTTGGGTTTTAGGTTAAGAAATTAAAATAAGTTGTTTGTTTGTGTTTTTGAGATTTGGGTTTAAGGATTTATTCCAAATATTTACGAATGTGCTAAAGATGATAGGTGTAAAGGGTTTCAAGACAAAAGTTGATCACATATTTTCTTTTCTTTTTCTTTCTCCTCAATATTAATATAAATACGTTATAATTCATTGTTAGGATCCAAATATTATTGTGTTGATGATTCGGGTGGTCTTGGATGATCAAAATACATGATAGCCATTTTAGAGAGAGAAAGTAGAGAGATGAGGGTGTTCTTGCTAGAGGTTTACACAAATGTTGAATATTAGATTGAAAGCACCACCCCTTCCATGGATGGAAGGGGTATTTATAGTTACAGACTACACGACCTCCTATCGGCCTGTGGATCAGGGATACAGTGGGTAAAGACCCGTCCTTCCTCCACGGTGTTGCACTACGCTAAACTAAACTAATAACTAACTAATAAACTGATAAATAACGTAACTAACGACAAGTCTACGAGCTAACTTAAGCTAGATAACATTTGGGGTGACCGACTCTTCACTAAGAAATTTTCCAATTCCTAACAATCTCCCCCTAAGGGAGGTCACCCCATGTTTTACATTTCGAATCCTAGCATTCTAATCTTGTCTTTGTTCTCGAGCTCGTAGACTTCAATTCTTCATTTCAACAATCTTTGTGCTTTTGTAGCGATTCTTCAAAGTCCGCATAGATTTGTACTTTAAGTGGAGGCCTTTAACTGATCCACATCTTGATGATCTTCGAGCTTTCTTTGAGATCATCAGCCACAGTAAATCTCTGGATCACCCTTTATTGTGTTGCCATCATGTGAAGTTGTGACTTTTGGACCGACATGCTCACACTTTTGAATCATGACATCTTTCCATCAGAGTAGCGGAAGCCTTACTGGTTCATGATATTTGTAGCAGCGAAGCATAAGCATAGAATGAAATATCAGAGCCAGGTTATGTAGATATGCACCAGTCATGATTTCTTCAAATTAAGTGTGGATGCTGTGAGCATGCGGCTTTGGATTGACGCCTCAATTCTGATCAGCTGCAACCGTCTAGATGTACCTGCAAACAACAGTTAGCAATAAAACACACGAAAGTGTCTTTGACCACTTTCGTTGAATTGAGGTACACGGCCCACGGTTCCCCGTTGATCAGTACAAGTACTGCCTGTGATCAGGTAGGATTCCTAAGAGTCTCCTTGACAGGGTTTCGCAGCTGTTCTAGCTGTTCTCAAACCGGAACGTCTCAAAGAAGACAACACGGAGTGAGTGAACCAGCGAATTGAGATTCACTGATTGAAGAAAAATTGATTTGAAAACAATCGCGTATTGCTTAGAATAAAGAGTTTTGCAATACGACGAAGGTTTTATGAAAGAGATCAATTTTCAATCAAAACACTTTTTGTATTTGAAAATAAGTACGCATTCGACGTGCTAGCGAAAAGAAGAGATTCGCACATCGAACGGTTTTTCTAAAAGTATTTATCAATCAGAGATACTTTTTGAATTTGAAAACATAAGTACACATTCGACGTGCTAGAGAAAAGAAGGTTTGCACATCGAACGGTTTTTCCAAAAGTATTCGTCAATTCCATTCCTGGACCAAGGTTGATTCAAAATTGAATCGCCCCATTGTTTCTATCCAGTTGTCACAAGTTTGATCTTACGAGAAGATCTCACATGTCACCCACCAAGAGCTTGTTTGATGTTGGCTCTAGAAGGATTTCCATCTTCATCGTGAATACTTTTACATACCACTCAGATGTTCTGGCAATACCACAAGGATAATGCGTAGGACTCTTAATATATACTTACTTTCCACATTGTGTGAAAAAGCAAGTCTTCAAGAATTTAGTGTCCTAACGAGATATTGTGGATGATCTCTTGGCTCTAGACTCAATCGTGCATATTTGGTTCCTGTGCCGGAGACTAGGGAGAGGGTCTCCTACTTCAATATCAACCATCTCTAAGAGAAAGTCGATAGATTATGTCGGTTCCCCGTGAGAATGAAACAAGCCCTTTTAAGAGGAACTTGAGTGGTTTGGGAAGTTTAGTGCTGTGCATCACTGGGTCCATGATGTCTTGTCTTCAATACCAGTGTTACCTTAGTAACCACCAGTAGCATATGAATTGAACCCGGTTTCTGCCCTAAGGTTGAATTGATGGAGGGCTATTTCTTTTCACCCTTTTATCATTCATTTCTTTTTCATTCTTCAACCCCTTCAGTGCTTACCGAGACTTCATAACAAGAACCTTGTTGGGTTTATTCCAGTACTAGCTCAGTCTCAGTCTGCACTTTTCCCATTCCTCACTTTTCTCCTTTTTTCAATATACCTAAGGACTCTACACTATCTAGTGGATTGTCCCTGGGTAGATCCCTCCTGTTCTGGCGGATCGTGGGAACAAATACCTAACCTAACCATCCTTATAACACCATGCATAAAGTAAATTTGGTCGGTCTTTTGGTATTGTTCATTCCTTCTTGAAACCAATTGAAAAATCATTTGGAAAACCAATCAAGGTACTTGTGATACGAGATCAAAGCATTTTGTACCTTAATAGTTTTGATCATTTAGAAAACCTCCCCCTCAACATGTGCGTATGATTTAGAAATTGTTTAGCACACGGAGGCAAGAGGACTTTGAAATATTTTCTTTGATCACAATTTTCATACGAAAAAGCCATTTGATTTTCTTGGTAAAATTCTCCCCCTCAATATGTGCATAGGATATTTTAAAACATTTTATCACACAGAGGCAAGAGTTCTTTTGAAGCACATCCACAATCACAAAATCCATTAAGAAAACCATTTGAAAACACAATCAAGGTACTTTATAATCTCTTTTTAAAAAAACTTTTGTACCTCGATGGTTTTGCTCCCCCTCAAAATGTGCTTCGAGATTCGAAAGCGTTTAGCACATATGATAGAGCAGCCTGCACAACTGAATCAAAACGATCAACTTTTATCAAATTTCATTATTAAATCACAAATTCTCCCCCGATCAAAAATATCAAATCCTTTGAGATTTTGGATCCCAAGTGATTTAATTAGGTTTAGAAAACATGGGAGAAAATGTAGCCTTGTTTAAATACTCATCTGGTTTTTGGATAAATCCTCCTCCTCAACATGTGCATTGTGTATTTGAAATCGTTTGGCGCATGGAGGCAGGAGTGCCTTTGAAGGACTAAAACCAATTCCATTTAAACAGATTTGAGATTTAAATCACGATCTCTACCCCGATCAGAAATATCAAACCATTTGAGATTTGTGATCCCAACTGATTTTAATCATTTAGAAAAATTTGGGGAAAGACGTGGCAAGATTCAATTTTGAAATATGACAGATAAGGACCATTATAAGACATTAAAGATTGTTAGTGTCAGGTATGATAGTTTTTAAGAGATCTTTTAAGTAAAACAAAACAATTTCACAATCAAACAAGAACAGAAAAAATTTCATTTTGAAAGACCTTGATTCTAAAGAAAAAATCATACCATGACATAACATTAAATCTTTAGATCACCACTTATATTGTACAAAGCGGAACTTTTGTGAAGAAATATCGTTTGAAAATATTTTATTTTAAATCACACTCTCCTTCAATCCATGACAGAAGTCAATAATTGAGTGACTTAGGTTTTGATAACATGAAGTCCGGTGATTTTCAAAATTTAGTCCAATATATTTTCAAAACAACATTTTTACCATTTTCAAAACAATTTTTATTCAAAGTTTTTACAAAAAATGGTATCCCTGCACAAAGATTCGTTAGGTGGTTGAGAAGCTTCCGTTGTTGTTGTTGTAGGGCTTGGAAGAAAACCGTCTGCAGATGCAGTGAGACTTCTTCTTACATTGCATTTTGAATGCCAACTGAGGTCCAATTAAGCTCTGTTTCTTCAATCACTTAGAAGAAAACCATCTGCTGATGCAGTGAGACCTCTTACGTTGCATTTATGCCAACTCTCCATTGAAGTCCAATTAAGCTCCGTTTCTTCATTTGTCAACCCAAGATATCGTTACCCTTTCCTTGCGGCATCCAATCATGTTCATTTGTGGGATCCGGATCGGGAACATTCTTATATACCAATATACCTGCATATGTTAGTGAACACACATACAAATATATATGGTGGTCGACAACACCCAAACAACAATCGACTAATTAAAGTCAATTCAACATAACAATCAGATCATATAAGCATGGGGTTTATGTGTTAATCAAACTCTAATCATCTAAACCTAACAATCATATCCTAAATTCCTAGTCCTTCGACACAGGCAAATATCATTTTTAATTAAGCACGTAGGATAATTAAGAAAGCTCGTTAGATGATATAGATTTGAAAACATTCTCCCCCTCAATCAATGACTCAATTTGTGAAATGTTTAAGAGTGCTGAAGTCATCGATTGAGTTTTTGCGAATTAATACTAAAACTCTGATCCTGATTGATTTTTCAAGCAACTCATTTTACCACCATTTTGGAATACAACAAATATTTTTTTGAAGAATTTTAAACGGAAAAACATTTGTGTAGGAACAGCAGTCCTTCGACATACTTTCCTCATTTGTATTTAGGATAAGTGCACGAAATATTTGAAAATTGTTTTAGCATAGCACTTTCCTTCCATGAAGAGCGGGTTGCTATCTGAAATAATAGCAAGCCATGGTTTAAGCGCGGGTCACAGTCTGAAGTAACTGCAAGCCATATTTTGAAGCGCGGGTTACAGTCTGAAATAACTGTAAGCCATATTTTGAGACATGTTTAGAAAGAAATATTTACACCTCCTGCTCGAACTTCATCTAAAGTCCCGTGCCATTATTGAATGACATTTCTAAGACCGTAGATGTTATCGATATCAGAAGACATGTCAAGAGAAAACATATTTTTGGAATTTTTCAAATTTTCTGATTTTTATGGGTTTTTGTTGGTTTTATATTTTTCTATTTTGTTTTGCTGGTTTTATATTTTTGTATTTTGTTTTTCTGATAAATATTTACAAGGATAGAGTAGATGATATAGTTAAAGAGGATGATGATACGAGTACCGAGATAAGGATATCGAGCAGCCCCGTTGTAGAAGATAGAAGTCATCATCCCTTAAACATTCACCACCAAAGCTTCCAGGGCTCCAGAATAGAAGATAGAACATGAGCCTTTGAGAAAGAGAGACTTTGGCAGCTTCCCCCCAAACCAAAAATCCTTTAGCTGAGCAGATTCAAAGCTTTCTTTCAAGCTTCTCTTAGCCAGGTGCACAAAGAAGCACACCATTATCATCGAACTTGCTGCTCCTTTTAAGAATAATCACCGTGATTCTTCGTTCGAGGTTATATCATCCAATAGAACACCAGCAACGTTTCATCCCACACTTAAATAATCTTCTCAAATTTCTTTTCCACTGAAGTCTGAAGCGATCCATTCCAAAAGGTGTCAAGAGAACAATTCCCCCCAAGTAGTTGAATTGATGCAGTCAGTCTCTTTGTATAACGCTCAAGAACTCTAACGAATACACATCATGAGGGTAATGAAGAACAACTCCCCAATGTTCACATCTTTCGTCCCTGATGAATGTGTATGAAGCTCAAGAACCCGAAGTACACCAATATCCAAGAACTCTCCCGAATACACATCATGCCCGGAAGGAAAACACCTCCCCAATGTTTGTGGTAAACAATGGCTTTCTTCCCTGATGATCGTGTATGAAGCTCAAGAACCCGAAGTACACACATTCCCCAAAGAGAGAACAACCGATAACATTGAAGAAGCAGGCCGAATCACTGATTATCTCTGCGGATGACAATCTCTGCGGATGTCAACTCCGGAATAAGTGATTATATCTCTGAATCACTGATTAAGCCCTCAAGTGAGATAGCTGAGCGCCCCCAATGTACACAATTCTCTCTCCCCTGATGATTGCGATAACATCGAGATCATCACACACCAGTGTACCTCTTTTATCTTCAGAAACTTTCATTTACATCACTTCCCCCACGACGTTGGAATAAGAACACTAAACGCTTTGATGAGTAAAACCTTGAGTTTTCTCTGCGGTCATGACATTTGTTTTCCCGGGATAACTTCAATCACTTAGAAGTATTAAGTCCATCAAGTTTACTCGCCATGAGTCAAACCTTGAGTTTCTCTGCGGTAATAACATTTGTCTTCCCGGGATATCTTCAATTACTTAGAAGAGTTAAGTTCATCAAGTTTACTCGCTTTGTGTTTATATGTGAGTCTCCTTACGCCTTGCTGGTTTTTGACACTTCAGAATCAGCAACTCTTTGTAAACCCAAATACTTGAAATTTGTTGAGAATATTGCTTGAAGTCTTTGTGAGAATCAACATGCTGAAGACTCTCTCTGACTATTTATATCAACCCTTCTGTAGACAATTTGAAGTGACCACTGAAGAGGAAAACCCGCTATACCATACTTGAAACTGAAGTCAACTTCCCCACATTTGTATCTTAAGCTTGCACCTAATGATGGAAGAACGGTGTAGAGAATTTATGCTTCAAGCAAATCTCTAAGTACTCACTACCCAAATAAAGTATGAGACCTTAGCACCTCTTGCGATTATCCACACCGTCATATGCGTGTGACACTGAGTAAAACAAAGTAACTCCTAATAGTGATAGTTAACCAGGTCTTCAACCATCCACCTCGACTGCTGGTAACTAGATAAGCCAAGTCTTCAACTCAATTTCTTAAGCCCGAGCAAGTTATCAAATAAAAACACGCCTTTGTGAAAGTCAACTTCAATCTCAAATAAGTGATAAATGATTAACTCCGAAGTAATCACCTTTTGTCAAATGTCCAACAATAGTCAATATCAACGTCTCGAGTAGTCGCTGCTAAAGAATATGAGCAAGTCTAATTGGGAATTGAATCTGACATATAACTTTCTCCCAATTAGTGCTCTCCCCTAAACCGACAATCTGTTTGATAAATGCCCAGATTAAGAAGAAGTCTTTAGATCGTTAAATGCAACTCGTCTTTAGTCTTCTAACATGTAGCAGAAAATGTAGAACAGACTGTAGACTCGACCTTCTTCAAGATTGTGCAGTTGGGGAATAGATAGTTAACATCTTCAACTCACACCAAAAAAGCATCCCACCAAAAAGCATCCCAATTAACTTACATCTTGCAAATCCCCTTAACTAAAATCCCTCCCAATCAAACAAGAACAGAAAGATGTTCATCAAGGAAATCAGCAATCAGGCCGCAACGAACACACGAAATGGTAACACCAAGCAAACAATCACATCAAACAAGAACAGAAGGTTGTTCGGAATCATCATGTTGATGTGCACGTGAAGCATTAACCGGAAGCACTTTGTCAATAAACTCATATTAGCTTGTGAAGATGTCAACTAACGGCTCTTAAGAAGAAACTCCATGTGAAGATTACCCGATAAGTAGAAGCTCGGTTCTTACATGAGTTTAGAGCCGTATGACCATTTAAATTATCAAATAATAATCAACCATGCATTAATTTCACACTTCTTCTCCCCCTCAAGAATTGCATACGGAGTTGCCATTCTTGATTAAATAAGTGAAAATCATCCGAATGTTCTATTCACACTTCTCTCCCGCAAAATCAGCACGAGATGTCGCCATCTTCATTATAATCGAGCAAGTGGAATGAGAAAACAATCAGTGGTAGCCCGGTTCACTTTATGACTGAAGCGCATGGAAAAAGCATGAAGCATGTTGATGAGAATGGTCATAATAGAGAAGATTTCTCTTCTTCAGAAGATAAAGCGCACTGACACGTACACTTTTCTTTTCTTTGGAGAACGAGGCATGAACTGATGTGTTCATACGTCATAAGAAGATTTCTCTTCTTTCAAAGATAATGCGCACTGAAATGTACACATTTCTTTTCTTTGGAGTACGAGGCCTGAACTGATGTGAACAGACGTCATAATCTCTCTCTTTTCAATCTCTTGGCAAAACATGTAATCAACCCCATTATCATTCAGTAGGCTTTTTGTCGTGACAGCTGATGGAGATAACCCAATATGATGAATTTGACCTTGAAGTAAACTAACCCGAACTCGTGACTTAAACTTGCACATATGTAACAAAGAGCGGTGCCGAGACTTCATGCCCATTTGAATCTCTACGTACTCTATACTCCTCAACCAACCAACCATCAAGTAATAGACGTACATTACCTCTTGAAAATCCACAATTGAATGTGACACTGAGCACTACAACGTAACTCCTTTAAGTGATAGTTATTTTGAGGTGATAAGAGCCCAATTCCCCCAAGTGGTAAAAGAAGAGGTAAAAGTCACCCAACAATAACTAGATTTCCAAGTCTTCGTTTTTGATAATAAGCTCGAACAAGGATCTTGAAGAATCTTCATCCATCCATCCCCGATACCTTCAGATACTAAGTACCCTTGCTCGTGTTATTTCACTTCAACCTCAAATAAATAATAGTGAATTAACCCCGTTGTCACATCTTCTGATTAAAAGCTCAAATCTAGCCTCTTTTGAAGTTTTAATTGAAATCTGATAATGGTTTCATCCCGACCATGGTTTAATGAGCATAACCCCGTAAAACTTTGAAATAACCAAACTGCCATGACGAATATCCAAACACACATCCAATTCATGAAGTACTCCCTTTTATCCCTTCTTCGAGGCAGAAACCGTAGCACCAGCATCAGAAAAGATCCCGAAATACACTTTCCTTTTCTCCAGGATGGTTCCATCAATACGGGATTTTACAATTTTAATGGTTTAAACCGAGAAATAGTTTCTTTCGCGGGATTTTACAAAACCAATAATAAACCGTAAGAAAGTTCCGGAAATGCACCTTACTATTATCAGGATGTTTCCATTGTTACGGGATTTTACAAGTCTATGATTTAAACCGAGAAATAGGTTCCTTCGCGGGATTTTACAAAATCAAGACAAAACCGTAAACAATGTCAGCTTGATTGTGTTATGACAACTTTGGTTTCAGTGAATATCTGTTTTAGGGGAACATGCAGTGGTTCTTCAACGAATCATTTTCCAACATCATCAACAACATCAACCATCCAATCAACACTTTGGAAAACACATTAATCACGCAATCTGTCGGCTATTGTAATGACCACATGGAGAAGTAAACCCGATATACCAAACTTGATCATGAAGTAGAATTTCCCAGATTTGTTACTTAACCTTGTACTAATCATTGTGAAGAAGAAACGGTGTACCCAATGTACAAAACCTCTTGACATTCTAAAAAAAATGAGACACCGAAGTGATAGCAACGTTGTTAAGCGAGAAAGAATCACAAACGTAACTAAATAGCCAAGTCTTTATCACACTCTATAAAAGCCCAAACAAGTCATCTTCGCGGAATGGTAGAACGAAAGAAGACGAATTAAGTAAACGCGCCCGGAAAAACCTCACTTCACATCCAAATAAGAAATACCGTCCAAACAACCCGTAGTCAACTTTAATTAATCTTAAATTCGAGCCTTGACAAAATTTGATTCGTGAAGATGTATATGCCAAAGTAACAGAAACCCCTTCATTACAGCTCTTATCAACAGCTTAACATAACCTGTCACATCATCAAATCACATCGACAAATCCCATAACAACTCTCATCATCAAATCGAGTTGAGTCGCAAATTGAATCATCTCTCATCATCAATGCTCATCAAATAGCAAATATCATTATCAACTCACATGATCAATTTATAACTTGAATGACTCAGATTTCATGTACACAAAAAAATTCACATATGAGATTCAATGAATTATAGACAAAAAGGCCACAATCGCATATTACGTTCAACACACCCAATTCTAACTTAGGTCAAACCTTCACTTCCAAGTCCAAATAGACTTATATACCCGGTCCAAGCTTAAGAAAAATATCGTGGTCCAAATCAGATTCATCACATATGGCCCATTACGAGTATGAATTCCAACAGCCCAAGCGAATTCAATTACAAAGCCCATGTGGGATCCAACACATCCTTCTTATATCCGGTTATAAAATAGAGAGTTTCTATTGTTTCCCTAACCCTAAACTCATTTGAGATTAAACCGCCTACCATACTTTCTCCTCACAAGAATCTGCTACTCTTAACCATTCTCACACCTTCAAACCCTAATCATAAATCGTCCGCCTCCATCACTAAGATTACACCTCAAATCCCAAATTATCTTCACCGATCAAAACCCATATCCGTCCGCCCCCTTTAACACATTCTCTCCAAACCCTTTCTTCTCATAAGTCGGATTAGACAAATCCAGGCCACAGGGATGGCTTTGGTTGATGGTTAGGATACCATTGAATCGCCACAGGGTTGGCTCGGACTTGACATCACATCCACAGGGATGGCTTTTGATGACGGATTCGAGATCAATCATTGGTAAGTAGGTATCCTAACTTAGTACGAGATTTCATTGAGACCTATACCGAATCAAAGAAGTGTTGTAGCAGATTTGTTACAAAAATTTCTTTATTTTTCGGACATAATCAAAAATGTTTTAGATCCATGAGGCACAAGATCTTTTGTGTATAGATCCTTGGAGATCTATGTGTTTGAAGAAACCACACACAAAAGAATCAAAGCTGAGATCAAAAAATGATGTAGTTTCATTGATAGGATTTGAGTCTTATGGATTGGTTTTTTTTTCTTTTTCATTTGTTTTTCATTCGAGTTGTTGCTTGAGATCAGTGATGAGGTTCGTGTAGAGACCTTCGTAGTCTTGATGTTTCATTGAGTACACGGAAAACTGAGATCTATGATTTGGGTTTCGTTTAGATTTCAGTCTCAAAATAGATCTATGAGGTACACGTTCCTTTGTGAGTAGATCAAATGATATCTATGTGTTACAATAACCACTCACAAAAGGAACGAAGCTGAGATCATTTATATGTAAGTTTGGGTCGATCTTTGATGATTATTGTTCTCCTCATGTAATTGGCCCTTGTGGCTTAATGAAACCATGAAAGACATTGAGAGACAAATCTGAGATCTTGAATGATATATTTTCGATTAGAGTCTAGTTTGATTGAGCTTAGATGATTGATAGTAGTTCATGAATTGAGTCGAATCACTTGCTGCTTCTTGTTATTTCGATTGTCGTTTTTTTGATTTATCTTGGACTGCTGATGTTTCTTGAATACTGAGGTCGATTGATGTTTTGGTCTTTGGTTTACACGGTCTAGTCTTAATAGTCATATCTTCTTCTACCTTTCTGTCAAGTCGCTAGCCCAAGTCGTCACGACAAGTCGCTACGACTAAGTCGCCACGACAAGTCGCTACGACTAAGTCGCCACGACAAGTCGCCACGACAAGTCGCTACGACTAAGTCGCTACGACTAAGTCGCTACGACTAAGTCGCCACGACTAAGTCGCCACGACAGCAAGTGACTCAATAGTCAACTTGCTAACATATTAGACAACTCGCCATTGACCAGGTCAACCCAAGTTAACAGGACAAGTCGCTAGGATACAGGTACAATGAATCAGGACGTTTTGATAAGTCGCTAACAAGAGTTTTTGATATTTTTCCGATGAGTTTTCCGGCTACTTTTCCGACCATCTTCATACTAAACCCAGAAAAACTATCATAAAAACTGCTACTTTAGACCCGTTTGACCTCGTAAATGACCAGAAAGACCCGTTTGACAGTAAAGTTTATGACCCATGTAAAGAACAGTTTCTCAAAAGATGTATATGACAAGTTTCATAAAGAACTGTTTGGACTAAAGACACATGATAGGATACCACACCAGTTTTGACCAAAAGTAATATACAAAACATGTTGTAAACAGATTCTCACAAGACTAGGAACAGATTCTCACAAGAAAATTTATCCGACCAAACAAGATAGTACCAAAACATCAACAGCATGTATCATAACGAACCACAAACAACAACCATGGTACGAACCACACAAATCAAAGACAACACAATAACCTTGGCTCTGATACCAATTGTTAGGATCCAAATATTATTGTGTTGATGATTCGGGTGGTCTTGGATGATCAAAATACATGATAGCCATTTTAGAGAGAGAAAGTAGAGAGATGAGGGTGTTCTTGCTAGAGGTTTACACAAATGTTGAATATTAGATTGAAAGCACCACCCCTTCCATGGATGGAAGGGGTATTTATAGTTACAGACTACACGACCTCCTATCGGCCTGTGGATCAGGGATACAGTGGGTAAAGACCCGTCCTTCCTCCACGGTGTTGCACTACGCTAAACTAAACTAATAACTAACTAATAAACTGATAAATAACGTAACTAACGACAAGTCTACGAGCTAACTTAAGCTAGATAACATTTGGGGTGACCGACTCTTCACTAAGAAATTTTCCAATTCCTAACATTCATATATTAGTATATAATTTATCTTTAAATATTATTTTCTCTCTTTTACATCAATCCAAATCTTAAACCAAATTTAAATCTAAATCCAATTTCCTAATCATAAACCTATCTGCAAACTAAAGAGGCTCTAAGTCAATGAATATTTAAAGGTTAACATAGTTTTTGCTTATATTTTAATTTTGGTTCATGTTTAAATTAGTGAGAAGATCATCAAACAATCGTTATTCAACTTAGATTGATATTCCGCAAACAATCTTAGTAAAAAAATTTATTTATTTTATTAAAATGAATTTAAACGTTGAAAGATATTTATATAAATCTTTCGTAGTTGTTTATCTTTGTTAAATGTTTAAACATACTTCATTATGATTGGATAACTTAGTTTATCTTTTGCAATCAGTATCAGGGAACACCAACCTATTTAACTGATAGTTCGTTATCCATTGAAACAAAAATGAGAAGTCGTTATTCATCAAACTGCCTTTTCATTATGCTAATCATCCACAAAGGATGCTTCTGTGGGAGTTTTATATATTGTGCACTTTTTAGGCAAGCTACATGAGTCTTGGTGCATTTCTTAGGCACCCTTGACTTGACAAACGATGCTTCTTGTGAGCATTCTAAACATGATTTATTTTTTGATATATCCAAACTATACACATGTTCTATCATCATGTCAAATCTTGCAACATGAAACTAAATTCGTTACTCACCTTGAAACATGGTATGCAAGCTCGACATCCACGCACATGTTACGAGCACCTAAATCATGATAGATGTACACATATACTATTGACATATATCTAACACATAAACATAATCATATATGCTGGAAACATAAAGTAAATCCACCTGAACTTGTATAAGCACATAACAACTCTTAAACAGTAAAGCACATAGCTAAACCATGTTGTCAATTCTGCAACAGCTTGCACTATAATCGTTTTGGCTGTCTTTAAACCTTGAACCAACCCATGAGGCTAATTTTACATGAAACTAGACTTTTTGTATTTTCAAAAACATATGGCACTCCCCAAACGGAACTACGGTTTATCTAATATGAATTTTTAAAGTTCTGTTTACTGCACTTTTTCAGAATCTGACCTTACTGTACTAAATCGTATTTTAGAGTAGTTTAACTACTGAAATAGCCAAAACTTACTATATAACAACTGAAGTAGATTCAGAAGACTACAATTTTTGGTATTGACCTCAACTTAATCTGACAAACGATTAGTTCTCTACAATCCTTCCAATACAACACATAATTCTTCACACATGTTGTCCTACTTTTAAACATGTCCAAAACGACCAAAAACCAAACATAAACTATTCTAATCATAAGAAAACTCATATCACATATTATTAAACATGTGAAAACGTAGAGGAGGGGGGGGGGGTGAATACGTTACCGTTTAAAAACGTTAGATCTTTTGTAACAAATCACTTATGAAGCTTGTTATAATATGAAAGTACCAATTATTGTTTGTGACTAATATAAAGCATAGTAAACCAAGATGTCACACAAGTATTAACATCAAACCACATCACAAGCAATTATAAAAGTAAAGAGATAAAGAAAGGAAAGTGCAAACCGAACACGAGGATTTATAGTGGTTCGGTCACGGATCTCCTCTCCGCCCTACTCCACTACCCGAGTACCCAACTCGAGAGTTACTTCACTAAATCAACAAGCTCCCTTCTCGGCGGAGATAACCTTACAATCGTCGCTTACACTTTTTCCGATACAAAGCTAAATACCGGGTTCTAGTTCGAGGTATAACCAACCTAACGCCGCCTATATAATATTTCCGACACTAAGCTAGATGTCAAGTTCTTTCCGGGTACAGCCACTCCCGTTATGTTTTATGGCCCAACATAACAAATCTTGTGTTTTATGGTACAAACACATAACCCATCTAATCTAGTTTGGTGAAAGCGTTGTAATGATGCAATAATGTTTACAATGATGATCCATGACATAAATGTCTAATGGATATGAATGACTAATCTAAATGATCTTCTTAAATAAGAAGTCTTCAATCAATGAGGATAACAAGAGATCTTGAATCTTCATATATTGATATGCTTTAGTGAATGAGGATGGCTAGATTTCCAAGCTTTCCTTGGTTGATCAAAATGTAAAATATGCTTAGAACATAGATGAATGTTAGAAGCATTATGATCATGTGATGGTGAGGGTGATTGATGTATGTTACTACATGGTTATCTATAGATCTAAGTGATGAAAGAATGTTATAGAGAATGTGTATTGGAAGGGATGAAGAAATGAGAAAACAATGGGTTGGTATTAATAACCAAAGTGGTAATCAAAAATATAATAATTTATTAGATTTGATATCTTAGAATATCTTTCAAAATCTTTTAAAGATTTAGATGACACTATGCATGAGGTAATAAAATAGTGTTTTTCTTTTTATGAAAAATACATTTAAAAAAATGTATATGCTTATTTAAAAGGTAAGTTACTTATAAATAAAATGTAAGTAACCTTTTGTAAAATAAAATATCTAGTTGAGTGCTTGTCAAAATAAAATATATTTTGTCAAGTATAAGTAAACTTTAGTACTTGTATAAATATTATAGTTAGTTTACTTGTACAAATTAAAGTATATATTTGTTAGACATTTTACAAAAGATGTATTTATATAAAATACTTGTGAATGCAAAATGTAAAATGAGGTTCGAAATAGAATGGTTAACCTATTAAAATACTTAGTGACTCTAAACGTATTTTAAACATTATAAATGATTTGTTAATGGGTTTGATCATAATGCCACATAACAAACATGTACGAACCTGTGTTGTAACATATGAGGACTTGGGACATCGAGAGGTGTTGAATGTATGTTGAGACAAAATGTGATTATGAGTAACTTGTACATTTTACGTTATATATTACAAGTTACATGTTTGTCATGAATCAAAACAAACGAGACTGTATAGATTAAATATCGTAATATTTGCACTAACAATCTCCCCTTTTTTGATGATGACAAAGATATGTAAACGTAATGGATAGTAAAATGTAAAAAGTTACTTGTATCCTTACTACCTTTACATCACCTTCTCTGTTTACATTTTCTCCCCCTTTTGTCGAAACAAAAAGGGCGTGTCCTTGGAGTTTAACTTTATTTCTCCCCCAAAAGGCGAGCTTGCATCATCCCTAGTGAAGTTAAATCGTCTACTTCGATCCATCCCTTGTTTGGTAGCGGATCCATGGATCAAATTAAGAGGCTTAACCTACATCAAGGTTAGTTTTATGCAACAAAAATTATGAGAAATATATGATAAAGAAAAATGCACAACAATGTTAGCCCATTTTCTCCACTTTTTATCGAAACACAAAGGCTTGTTGAAAAGTGAGAATGATGATGAATGCGTGCATGCTCCCCCTTGTTTGAGGCGTCAGGGTATGATTAAAAACCTACAAAACGAATATTAGTGGAAAACTATGTTTGTCATTGGATGAGTAAGTGATATACAACAAAGTGTGTATAAGATGCATTCAGTAAATGCTTGACGGAAGCTCCCCTTGCTCTAGGGCATCAAGATGAACCTTCAAAATAAATATTAGTATAATAGAAGCTTTGTCTTTAGACAAATATGTCATATACAACCAAGTGTATAGACGATGTAATATGATTGCTTAAAGGATATTCCTCCTTGTTCGAGGGTGTCAAGAAGAACCTAAAATAAGAAAAATAATTTATGCAAACTTTATCCTTAGATGAGTAAGTTATATACAATCGAGTGTATATGATGATGAACCTAAAATAAAAAACATTAGTGCAATATATTTCATCTTTTTTTACAAAGAAAAATAAGTTGTATATATGTGATATATAAATGATATAATCAAAGATCCTATGAAGTGTAGTCTCCTAATTACAATCATAAGAAAAGTGAGAATATAACATGATAAAAGCCTACAAAATAGTTCCTAGAAAGAAGATATGAAGTGAAGTTGGAATATAAAGAGTTAAAGCTAGTGGTGCTAGTGTTGGTGTCGGTTTATTAGTAGGATTCAGGTGGTGATGATAACGTAGAAAACTATTAAGGAGTTAGAAACTCGTATGTATAGCAAATAATATAAAATTATTGACCCATGCAACCCTTTCGTAATGTCAAGTGACCAAGACTAAGAGTAAGAAAAAATATGAGTAGACATTGTAATTTAATGATGCATAAGGGTTATGATTTGAATGCTTTATTAATGCTAACAACCTATTGTTTTGAACAAGCTCTTATATGCTTCAATCCAAGAGTAATCAATAATGCGTTCTATCTAAGAATGTTATAATGAAGATACCAAAGAAAATGCATAAATACAAAAGTGATAACATGAAGATAAATTCGATCATTAATTGACACGAATTATAAAAATGACCTATTCTAGGTGACAATGGGAGAGATAGTATTAACATGGTTTTGACCGACATGGACGATTATGAAATTGAAAAGAAGTGAAGACAATATGTACCAAAAAATAATAATAATAACAAGTACCTATATAAGGATGACATCATATGATAGAGAGAGTTGGATAGACCAACATGTTGAAAAAGTGTTGGGAATGGCAGTTTTGATTAATATATCGTTTGCACTGACAATCACATGCATGATATGTGTCAAGCGAGAAAAGGATAAGATCCTATGATGTTGTTCTAGATAGTGAAGTTGTAAGGTGCTAGTTTAAGGAAAATCCTAGATTTGTTGATTGTGGAGATGAAGAAGTTTGTAAAACACATGATACGTTTTTCACTTGATTAGGTATTGGTGCAAACTTGTGATATAAGGTTAAAAAGGTTGAACTAGTTATGGTTTCGTGAACCTGTTTTAGCTAAGTGGTGTTTACCTATGTGTTGGTATTTTAGGGTATGAGAGACATAAAATTTGGCAAAAGACAATTGTGTGAATGGATTTCTCTCCCCCTTAATTGGTGGACATTCAACATAATATGTAATGCATCAAATAAATAATGTCAATAAAGTGTTTTAGAAGGTTTGTATGGTTAACAAGACTGATGAGCTTAGTAATGTTTTTATAGATGATGGTTAGCATACAAAGAACTTCATCCTTGAAGTCACATAGCTCTTTTCTATCAATGTGAGATGATCGCATAACGAGGCATGTGGTTTCCTAATAGGAAGTGAAGAGGATTAGAGTATTGTTATAACTAAATAGTGATGGAGGTGATTTTTGGAAAGCGGAAGCAAAAATGAGATTTGGAAAGAGGTCGGTTGAAAGACAAAAATGCAAAGCCAACCCTCTAGAACTTAATTCTATATGCTTTTAAACTATATCACTAGTACAAAAACGGGATTTGGTCACGCATGGTCGAAATGGAACAGCCACACATTCGCATATTTGTGTGGCTGAAGGTACGAAAATTGACAACATGTACTAATTAGTCACACATGAAAATTTTAATTGTGTGACCATTAGAACTGTATCGCCACACAATTGAACGTTGTGTGGCTAAAGGTATCTGGTGATTTTGTTTCAGATCATTTAGCCACATATGAATTTGGAACGCGTGACAAATACAAGTAACCTTGATGCGTTAGTCACATGAAGTAATTTTTTGTGTGTCTAAATCATAGAGTCAAGTTTTGTCACACATTATTTAAGGGTGACTGATATGTTTTGCCAACTCTTTAGCCACATCTGAAATTGGAACAAGTGACAAATGAAAAGTAAGGTTGAAGCATTAGTCACGATATACATATAAACAGTGACAAATATATGTCACACACTTGAACACTGTGACCAAAAGCCATATATGGTCACACTAAATGTTTTGTCACACATTCGTTAAGTGTAGCCAAAATCCAGTACATATGTTCACGTAAGTTAAAATGTGTGTTTAAAGTTTAGTTTGTGTTAGCTTGCCGAAAGCTAATCTATAAAGTCACATTTGCTACTAACACCGTGACCAAATGCCATATATGGTCACACTAAACGTTTTGTCACACATATTATTCAAGTGTAGCCAAAATCCAGTACATATGGTCACGTAACTTAATATGTGGCCATTGGATGATGAATAGTCACTCAAAATACACGTTTCCTCACTTTAAACACCATATGGTCACACTTATTAACACTTTTAGCCACTTTATGGTTAATTGTATGTGACTAAATACCCAAAACAACCATGCTTTGTGTGACTACATGTTAGAAAAGGCCACACAAACATAAAATTCATGTGGCCATTGGATGATCAATAGTCACACAAAATACACCTTTCTTCACTTGAAACACCATATGGTCACACTTATTAACACTTTTAGCCACTTTATGAGTAATTGTATGTGACTAAATACCCAAAACAAACATGCTTTGTGCGACTAAATGTTACAAAAGGCCACACAAACATAAAATTCAAGTGGCCATTGGATGATCAATAGTCACACAAAACACACATTTCTTCACTTGAAACACCATATGGTCACACTTATTAACACTTTTGGCCACTTTATGATAAATTGTATGTGACTAAATACCCAAAACAAACATTCTTTATGCGACTAAATGTTAGAAAAGGCCACACAAACATAAATTTGATGTGGCCATTGGATAATCAATAGTCACAAAAAATACACGTTTCTTCACTTTAAACACCATATGGTCAAGTTTGTTGCATTTATTGTGCTGTTAATGAAAATGTGGGTTTGTAGGTGATGGCTTTTATAGTCACATTGATATGCACACACATTAACACTTTTGCAACACCACAATATACTAAACTTGGATAAATCCAAACTAATTATATATATGAACAACTCTTTAACAACGAGTACTTGATTGTTAATGCGGAATCTTAACAACAAGCAAGAAGAACACAAATACTATTTCACTAATAAACTTATTTTATTAATATTTCTATTCGTCTAAGTACAAGTTCATTTCACTATACTTTAGGGTTCCTTTATACACTTAGGAAAACCTAGTATACAAAACGTGTAGAAGGATATAGATATCTCTTCCTAAGATATCTCTACGCGTACATATGCCTTCCCTAAACTCTAATAAACTATTATGTTTTTCATAAACAGAACTAACTACGAATACTACCAGACTTAACTGTTATACTGCCAGTATTATTGCTGTTGAGCTTTTGATTCAATTAACCTCAAAAGCTGATAGCATGCATCATCCTTTCTTTCACCAAAAAGCTTCTTCTCAAGCATAGCCCTGCAAATACTGTTTGGAAGTGGATACTCCACTTCTGTAAGCATATAAAGAATTGCAGTTTCTAATTCCAAACAGTGCACCTGACAAGTGTGGAAATATCTCCATCTGATCACTTGTTCTTGACAGGCCAGCTTCCACATTTCATCATCAGCATCTGGTGTCTCAAACATGGTCTTCAAGTCACCCCAAAGGACTCTTTCATATTCCTCTTCA